>CM077207.1:498370-640870 GCA_039654625.1 Rhinogobio ventralis
CCCCTCCTCATTCCCATCATGCCGTTCATCTTCAGGAGGTCACGACCTCTCTTCTGAACGGACCTGTTCTCTCATATTTTTCAACATTTTTTACGACAACTTATTAACTGTTATAGATCCTGGGTCAGACGTAACAACCCAGTGTTTGGGTAGTTTTTGTGTTACACAGATCCTGGGTCAGACGTAACAACCCAGTGTTTGGGTAGTTTTTGTGTTACACAGATCCTGGGTCAGACGTAACAACCCAGTGTTTGGGTAGTTTTTGTGTTACACAGATCCTGGGTCAGACGTAACAACCCAGTGTTTGAGTAGTTTTTGTGTTACTCAGATCCTGGGACAGTCGTAACAACCCAGTGTTTGAGTAGTTTTTGTGTTACTCAGATCCTGGGTCAGACGTAACAACCCAGTGTTTGAGTAGTTTTTGTGTTACTCAAATCCTGGGTCAGACGTAACAACCCAGTGTTTGGGTAGTTTTTGTGTTACACAGATCCTGGGTCAGACGTAACAACCCAGTGTTTGGGTAGTTTTTGTGTTACACAGATCCTGGGTCAGACGTAACAACCCAGTGTTTGGGTAGTTTTTGTGTTACACAGATCCTGGGTCAGACGTAACAACCCAGTGTTTGAGTAGTTTTTGTGTTACTCAGATCCTGGGACAGTCGTAACAACCCAGTGTTTGAGTAGTTTTTGTGTTACACAGATCCTGGGTCAGACGTAACAACCCAATGTTTGAGTAGTTTTTGTGTTACGCAGATCCTGGGTCAGACGTAACAACCCAGTGTTTGGGTAGTTTTTGTGTTACTCAGATCCTGGGTCAGACGTAACAACCCAGTGTTTGGGTAGTTTTTGTGTTACACAGATCCTGGGTCAGACGTAACAACCCAGTGTTTGGGTAGTTTTTGTGTTACACAGATCCTGGGTCAGACGTAACAACCCAGTGTTTGGGTAGTTTTTGTGTTACACAGATCCTGGGTCAGACGTAACAACCCAGTGTTTGAGTAGTTTTTGTGTTACTCAGATCCTGGGACAGTCGTAACAACCCAGTGTTTGAGTAGTTTTTGTGTTACTCAGATCCTGGGTCAGACGTAACAACCCAGTGTTTGAGTAGTTTTTGTGTTACTCAGATCCTGGGTCAGACGTAACAACCCAGTGTTTGAGTAGTTTTTGTGTTACTCAGATCCTGGGACAGTCGTAACAACCCAGTGTTTGAGTAGTTTTTGTGTTACTCAGATCCTGGGTCAGTCGTAACAACCCAGTGTTTGAGTAGTTTTTGTGTTACTCAGATCCTGGGTCAGACGTAACAACCCAGTGTTTGAGTAGTTTTTGTGTTACCCAGATCCTGGGTCAGACGTAACAACCCAGTGTTTGAGTAGTTTTTGTGTTACTCAGATCCTGGGTCAGACGTAACAACCCAGTGTTTGAGTAGTTTTTGTGTTACTCAGATCCTGGGTCAGACGTAACAACCCAGTGTTTGAGTAGTTTTTGTGTTACTCAGATCCTGGGTCAGACGTAACAACCCAGTGTTTGAGTAGTTTTTGTGTTACTCAGATCCTGGGTCAGACGTAACAACCCAGTGTTTGAGTAGTTTTTGTGTTACTCAGATCCTGGGTCAGACGTAACAACCCAGTGTTTGAGTAGTTTTTGTGTTACTCAGATCCTGGGTCAGACGTAACAACCCAGTGTTTGAGTAGTTTTTGTGTTACTCAGATCCTGGGTCAGACGTAACAACCCAGTGTTTGGGTAGTTTTTGTGTTACTCAGATCCTGGGTCAGACGTAACAACCCAGTGTTTGAGTAGTTTTTGTGTTACTCAGATCCTGGGTCAGACGTAACAACCCAGTGTTTGAGTAGTTTTTGTGTTACTCAGATCCTGGGTCAGACGTAACAACCCAGTGTTTGAGTAGTTTTTGTGTTACTCAGATCCTGGGTCAGACGTAACAACCCAGTGTTTGAGTAGTTTTTGTGTTACTCAGATCCTGGGTCAGACGTAACCCAGTGTTTGAGTAGTTTTTGTGTTACTCAGATCCTGGGTCAGACGTAACAACCCAGTGTTTGAGTAGTTTTTGTGTTACTCAGATCCTGGGTCTGACGTAACAACCCAGTGTTTGAGTAGTTTTTGTGTTACCCAGATCCTGGGTCAGACGTAACAACCCAGTGTTTGGGTAGTTTTTGTGTTACTCAGATCCTGGGTCAGACGTAACAACCCAGTGTTTGAGTAGTTTTTGTGTTACTCAGATCATGGGTCAGACGTAACAACCCAGTGTTTGAGTAGTTTTTCTGTTACTCAGAACCTGGGTCAGTCGTAACAACCCAGTGTTTGAGTAGTTTTTGTGTTACTCAGATCATGGGTCAGACGTAACAACCCAGTGTTTGGGTAGTTTTTGTGTTACTCAGATCCTGGGTCAGACGTAACAACCCAGTGTTTGGGTAGTTTTTGTGTTACTCAGATCCTGGGTCAGACGTAACAACCCAGTGTTTGAGTAGTTTTTGTGTTACTCAGATCATGGGTCAGACGTAACAACCCAGTGTTTGGGTAGTTTTTGTGTTACTCAGATCCTGGGTCAGACGTAACAACCCAGTGTTTGGGTAGTTTTTGTGTTACTCAGATCATGGGTCAGACGTAACAACCCAGTGTTTTAATAGTTTTTGTGTTACTCAAATCCTGGGTCAGACGTAACAACCCAGTGTTTGGGTAGTTTTTGTGTTACTCAGATCCTGGGTCAGACGTAACAACCCAGTGTTTGAGTAGTTTTTGTGTTACTCAGATCATGGGTCAGACGTAACAACCCAGTGTTTGAGTAGTTTTGTGTTTCCCAGATCCTGGGTCAGACGTAACAACCCAGTGTTTGAGTAGTTTTGTGTTTCCCAGATCATGGGTTAAACACAGAGGATGATCCTGATGTGTCAACACTTGGCCTTTTAAAGAATTTTAAAGAAACACTCGAGAGATTAAACCAAACAAGGGAATCATGGCAAACACAGAGATCAGACCTGAAGACCTGAACCAGACGCCAACACGAGTGTGTGTGTGTGTGTGTGTGTGAGAGTGTGTATGAGAGTGAGAGTGCACAAGAGTAAGAGTTGGTGTGTGTGTGTGTGAGAGACTGGGTTTATGACTGAGAGTGTGTGCGAGCAAGTGTGTGTGAGTGAGAGTGTGAGTGATTACAACAGAGTGTGTGAGTGAGTAGGACTGAGAGTGTGTGTGTGAGAGAGTGTGTGTGTGAGTATGACTGAGAGTGTGAGTGAGTGTGTGTGTGTGTGTGTGATGGGTAGGTTTAGGGGTAGGGGTAGTGTAGGGGGATAGAATGTTTGTACAGTATAAAAAGCATTACGGCTATGGAATGTCCTCATAATGATAAGTGCACCAACATGTGTGTGTGAGAGCGTGTGTGAGTGTGTGTAAGAGAGAGCGTGTGTGACAGTGTGTGTGAGAGAGTGTGAGTGAGTATGACAGAGTGCATGTGTGTATGTGAGAGTGTGTGTGTGTGTGTGAGTATGACTGAGAGTGTGTGTGACAGTGTGTGTGAGTGAGTATGACAGAGTGCGTGTGTGTATGTGTGAGAGAGAGCGTGTGTGACAGTGTGTGTGAGTGTGTGAGTGAGTATGACAGAGTGTGTGTGTGTATGTGAGAGTGTGTGAGTATGACAGAGTGTGTGTGTATATGTGAGTGTGTGAGTATGACAGAGTGTGTGTGTGTGTATGTGAGAGAGTATGACAGAGAGTGTGTGTGTGAGTATGACAGAG
This sequence comes from Rhinogobio ventralis, assembly GCA_039654625.1. NCBI lineage: Eukaryota > Metazoa > Chordata > Actinopteri > Cypriniformes > Gobionidae > Rhinogobio > Rhinogobio ventralis. The sequence continues at coordinate 502,113 of CM077207.1, forward strand.
TGTGTGTGTGTGTGAGAGACAGCGTGTGTGACAGTGTGTGTAAGAGAGAGTGTGTGTGAGAGAGTGTGTGAGTGAGTATGACAGAGTGTGTGTGTGTGTCATTGAGTCAGGTCTGCACAGCGAGCACCGTTGATTCGGTGTGAACACACTCGTCGCGCGGCTGAAGAACTGAACTGACCGAAGCCGAGGCGTTTCTCACGAGGAGACGAGCGTCTCTCCTCCATCCGCTTCAGTTCCTCCGTCTCTCGTTCCAGCGTGAAGTTTCAATCAATGTCTGTGAGATCCAGCGCGCCGCATTAGCTCTTCACTCACACACACACACACACACACACACTGATCAATGCCAATCTCTCGGTGTCATATGAACGCTCTATTTCTGATCTGCTTTTAATTGCTCTTGTTCTGATGGCAGCATCAATAACGAACACCAACAGAAACACAAAAATAACACGAGAATAAAAGACAAAAGAATGAAAGGATATTTGAGAGATATAAACGTGAATTTGAAGAGAGGAAGGCGTCGTGTCCTTCATCTGAAGCTCTTAATGATGGTTTGCTAACACCGTTTGTGTCTGGTCAGCAGAGCGTCGCCGTTAGAGACACATCCCAGCATGCTTTGTGTTTTCATTACAGCTGAACGTTCGTTATCCTCTCATTAATGACTAAAGCGTCAGACAGAGAGTCGTTTCACAGCAATCACACAACACTGGGTTTCTGACCTCAGATATTAGTTGTTGTTTTGAGCTCAAACTCTCTTCATTCTGTTCATTTCTTCATTTTGCTGTCATTAAATGTTTTGAGTTTGTGCTGGAAAACTAAAATCCTCATTTTTTGCAGTGCATGAGATTTAATGTACGGCTTTATGAAATCTGTGTTCATTTCTCTGGACTCTGCTTTAATGGTCAGATTAAATGTGACGGACTCTCGTTCGTCTCCGGAACACAAATGAGGATATTTGTAATGAAATTGGAAAGATTTCTGTCCTCCATTGACAGTCTAAGCAACTTCCACTGACACTTCAGAAACTGATCCGTACGGATCGAGCGGATTATTCCAGATGTTCTGAAGAGACTCCATGGCTTTATATGAGGAAGGAAAGTCTGACGGGTGTGAGCGACATTAGGGCGGGGGAATGATCGCAGGATTCTCATTAATGGGTGAACCGGCCCTTTAAGAGACTGACCGACTGTTGATTTATTCATACAAAATCTGATCCGCATTATACAGTAAATTACATTTTTATGAATGGATTCTGCAATTCCGCCCACGTTTTCTGCGGCCCTAATTTAATGCCATGATATTGAATTTAAGACTTTAAGGCCTCAAACAGTGGAAGGTCAAATTAAGACTTTTCCCGCACAAATATCTAAAGATTCCTAAATCAGAAGAAGCAGAATGACTTATTTCACTACATTTCCTTCTATAGTGCTCATCATTCCTGCTTGATCTCAGCTGCGTCTCGTCTCCCGGTGCGCATCAGCATCAGCATCAACTTGTTTTCTGACAAAACTGTGATGAAAGGTGTCAGAAACGCGGCCTATTTTTAGACGCGCTCTCATTGGACGCAGACGGGACAGAAGTGATTATGTATCTGCAAAAATGAGCTTCTTCCTCAGCGTTTCTGTTTTGTTTTCCAGCACAAATACACTTTGCATGCACATGAACTTTAATGCCATCCCATTCTTAATCCGTAGGGATAATATGGAGTCGGCCCACCCTTTGCAGCTATAACAGCTTCAGCTCTTCTGGGAAGGCTTTCCACAAGGTTTAGGAGTGTGTTTATGGGAATTTTTGACCATTCTTCTAGAAGCGCATTTGTGAGGTCAGGCACTGATGTTGGACGAGAAGGCCTGGCTCGCAGTCTCCGCTCTAATTCATCCCAAAGGTGTTCTATCAGGATGAGGTCAGGACTCTGTGCAGGCCAGTCAAGTTCCTCCACACCAAACTCGCTCATCCATGTCTTTATGGACCGACGCTTTGTGCACTGGAGCGCAGTCATGTTGGGACAGGAAGGGGCCGTCCCCAAACTGTTCCCACAAAGTTGGGAGCATGAAATTGTCCAAAATGTCTTGGTGAAGCATTAAGAGTTCCTTTCACTGGAACTAAGGGGCCAAGCCCAACCCCTGAAAAACAACCCCACCCCATAATCCCCCCTCCACCAAACATTACACTTGGCACAATGCAGTCAGGCAAGTCCCGTTCCCCTGGCAACCGCCAAACCCAGACTCGTCCATGGGATTGGCAGACAGAGAAGTGTGATTGGTCACTCCAGAGAACACGTCTCACTGCTCTAGAGTCCAGTGGCGGCGTGCTTTACCCCACTGCATCCCACGCTTTGCATTGCTCTTGGTGATGTAAGGCTTGGATGAGCTGCTCGGCCATGGAAACCCATTCCATGAAGCTCTCTACACACTGTTCTTGAGCTCATCTGAAGGCCACAGAAGTTTGGAGGTCTGGAGCTATTGACTCAGTAGTTAAAGTTTCTAAACGCGCTCCTAAATTTTTTTAAAAGCACAGGTGCACCATGGGAAAAAAGTGAGCGTCAAGCCCTGATTTGTTCTCGTTTTAAGCACAAGCTCACTTAATTTTGATCAGTATTTTCAGGGAAATGCTGAGGTATTTGTGCTGGAAAACCAGACAGACACACTGAGGAAGAGGCTCATTGTTCGCATGGTCTCAGGGTCGGACTCTCCTCCATCTCAACAGGGCACAATATGTTCAGAGACCAACATGAGTCCAGATTAATGCAGGACTCAAGGTGATGAGGACGGCCAATAATAGCAGCCACACACACACACACAGTGCTCAAGAATCTCAGTGTGTATTTGAGCCTTCATTAGGCAGATTCAGGTGAGTTTGTCTGTCAGATCGGTGTAGTAATAAGCCGGGTTAATGAAGAAAAAAGATCTAATTACAGCGACTGGAGCGTCTTACACTCGCTGCGTTCATCTGCGTTACGTGACGAGCTCGTTTGTGAAACCTTCACACGTTTATACTGCAGAAAACGACATCCGTGTTAATGAGCATTTTAATTTTATGTCGATACGAAAAACTACTTTGGAAACAATTTTTGTCGAGAAAAAGGGGTTTAACGCAAATAAATGTGTCACATGACAGAATTAGCCTATAGCGCCCGCGTCATTAAAGCTATTATATTCATATTATTAAATTGTAAATTAAATTATTTTATTGCTATTGGTAAGAATAAGACACGTTTCCTCTCAAACATCATTCATCCTTATTTTTGTAATTTTGTCTGTTTTTTAACAATCTAATAAAAGTTAATCAGAAAAATAATAGCTAACCGCGTCTGAATATTAATTGATCAAGTATTGATCTAAACACTCTTTATAACGAAGTAAACAAAAAAAAATTGTTAGTAAAAAATAATTGTAAATAATTAATTTAATTTAAAGGCACAATATGTAATTTGTCGTCTCTTATTCAGAACAAGGGCGTGTCTTGACTCTTGATTGGGCGGAGCTTTTATTCTGTCAGACGAGCGCTTCCGCTTCTTCCGCTCGTGTGTGTGTGTGTGTGTGTGGTAACGCAGCGCTGTTTTATCATATCACACACATCTGAGTGTGTTAAAGTGATGTTATAACGCTACTCTGTGCGTTCTCTCTGCGCTACTATGAGACGCTTGTTCACACTGCAGTGAGCGAGATCATATCAGGCATGGTAAAACATGGTACTCGCGGTAAATCAAGAACACCAGATCTAAACAATAAGACGAACTGTGTTGAGCTGGAGAACAATGATTAGTTTCTGTCCATGAATGATCCAAACAGTTGCTCACCGTCTAATAAAACACATCAGATATTAAAGCGACTTTGTGTTTCCATGGTTACTACAAAATAAAACGAGCGACGCACACACATGGTCCGTGTCCTGGTTAAAATCACTATATTAATGTAGTTACTGTTCTAGTGGATATTTTAATCGTAAAATCTTACATATTGTGCCTTTAATATGTAAAATAATAAACAAATTAGAAAAAATTAAGTGTGTTGAATCCAAAAAGCTCAAAATGTTAAGACGGTTAAATATGGGCTACACAAACATAAAGAGAAAAGAAAATTTGATGTTTTTGAACTCTGAAATCTGAACGAATATGTTTTTTTTCGTTTGAATGATCTGAATACACGCGTTCTCGACTGCATGTTCGAGGCTTACGTTAAAGATTGTTTTACTGTACCAATGTTTTTTATGGATCCTAAAACTTTACCGGACAAATGAGCCGCTCTGTGTCATCAGTCCTGTCAGGTTATCTTCGGATTAATATTCCATCATTTAGTAACTACTGGTGAAAAAATAAGCGGTAAACTGCATTAAAGGGCATTATTCTACTCACACTTCAACCACCAGACATTTAAAAGTGTGAAAGCATCAACAAGGCACTTTATGAGTAACCCAAAAGCGTGACGGCCGGGTTAAAGATCACTGTAGTAATATATATATATATCTGTATTATGAAACATACGTGGCTTAATCAAAAATATTCAGCATTGCGTGACACTACTTCAAAGTGATTTCCAACATTTTGACAGATAAAACATTTTTATTTACCTGTGAAAATAAACCGTGAGGATTTGAGGAGGAAAACCAGAGATTCTCCATGCATTCCAGTCAATTATTAATGGGATATATCGTCAATTAAATCGGGAGAGCAGATGTGCCGTATATGTTGCTCGTAATAGGGGAAAGGGAAATGAATCGTGAGCTCTTCCCGTAGATATTCTGCAGCAAACGTTATTCTCATGAAGGGAAACCGTATGATTTGACTCGTGTTTTTCAATGGAAGTTCCCCGAAGCGGAAGTGCCGCCCATAATTAAGGATAAGCTGCTGTAAAGTGACCTGTAGCGTATACAGCGCTAGCAGACGCGCTAGCAGACGCTTTCATCCAAAGCAAGGGAACAAACGCTATTCGATCAGGAGTGTTAGTTTTTGATTACAGATGATCGTAAAGGTGAAAAACACGATCATGGACAAATCATTAATAACAAACACAGCAATATTCAAAAAAACGACACGGTTTGATGGTGAGCATGCCAGAGTTTCCCCAGCGCTCAGACGCGCGAGGGTTACGCACTAATACACTGTTTTTGATCGGGAGGGTTTTTAATGTTTAGTCTCTTCTGCTCACAGAGGCTGCATTTATGTTATTAAAAATACCAAAAAAACTGTAATATTGTGAAATATTATTCAAATGTAGAATAACTGTTTTCTATGTGAATATACTTTAAAATGTCATTTATTTCTGTGAATTTTCAGCATCACGATCCTTCAGAAATCATTCTCATGAAACATTTATTCACATAGAAAACAGTACTAATATTTCATATTTTGAAATAATATTTTTAATAACATAAATGCAGCCTCGGTGAGCAGACGAGACTTCTGAAAACATTACAAATCTTCTAAACGGCAGTGTGTGTATGACAATGCATGCTAAACTATGAACGCGCCTCATGTGACGCCCGAGCGACCGATGAAACATCCACACCAGTTCTTCATCAACTCTTCCTCCTCCTCACCTCAGAAGCCCTGCACACAATATCAATACATTATCCAAACGCTTAAATCAGAATAATGTGTGTTTGTCAGCCTCACAAACCCTAAATCAATGCAAACATTTCACCAGTCCTGACTTAAAGGGACACTTGAAAACTCTCATCACTTCCTCCGCACGTGTATAAATGTCTTTGTTCTGCTGAGGGATGTTTCGCAATCAAACAATATGGAGAAAAAACATACTATGGAAGTCAATGGTGCCCAATTGTCTTGTTTTGTGTGAAAGCAGCCTCCGATCGGATTCAAAGGTCATCAGAGTCTGGTCTGGGTTCTGGTGGTGTCTGAGCTAATCATAAAATACAAACTGAAACGCTCAAACATGCCATACTATCATTTAAATAAATACATACTGAAACGCTCATCATACGCTCAATATACCAGTGTATTACCATGATTCTTCAACGTATACGCACATCAAACATCAGTTTCTTTACTGAATGCGTTTCCTTTCTCAATGTGTGTGTGTGTGTGAAGTTCACTCACTGCGTCACATCAGATATGGAACAAACACTATGGTAATAAATGATTATTAGCTATATTTCTATTAATTAATAAACAAAAATAAAGCAAAGTAAAGCATATGGTATTACCATGGCAGGTCGAAGTGTTTCTGCCACATGAGAAAAATCATGCTTTGGTAAATCTTAATTGTACCATAAAAAATGTAAAAGCCACTCTCTGTGTAATAATTTCGACTTTTTAATATAAAACATAAAAAGTTAAAATAAATTGTTTAAATTAAAACATTTATGACACTATGAAAAATAGTTTTTTTTAATTTAAAACAATTAAAAGTTATATTTAATTAAATATTAGAAATGAAATAAAAAGTCGTTATTTAATTTTAAACAAACAAAATATGTAACTATATATGTATATGTAATTAAATATTACAAATTAAATCCAAATTCAATATTGAAAAACAAAAATAAATTAAACATTAAAATTGTAAATTAATATTTAATGTAGTTATTTCATGTTTAATTAAACATTTTGTTCATCTATTCTAATTTCATTCTAATTATTTTAATTTATATCATAATAATAATAATAATATCATGAAAATTTTGACTTTTGAAAAGGTGGTTTTTAATGTTTTGTAATGTATGGAAGCCCGGGTGACGGAAATGGGCTTCCGTAGATTGTCCTGTCAGTCATCAAATCATCATTATCAATAATCCACTTTAAACTTTCTTTTTTATATATTTCTATTGTTTCTATAAAGTTTCTTATATTTAAATTTGTATTCGTCAGCGTTCTGACTTTAATCTCGCGCCAGATTAAAGCGCGAATGAAGGAACAGCATTAAATCACCTGAGCTGCTGCTGATCAATCCATCCGATCAGCTCGATCAGTCCAGCGGGAGTCGGAGTTCGATCGCTCCAGGGTTCGGCTCGGTTCAGTCAGCGGCGCAGCGGCGTTTCCACATGATTCAGATCCGCGCGCGAGTTCAGCGCGTAACGGTCACTAACCGTCATTAACCGTCCCACAGCAGAATAAACGAGATTATTCCTTTGAATGTTTCCCGCGTCTCCTGTTTGAATAAATTGTTAAATTATGAGCCGTTAAACGGCAAAAAGATAAAAAAGATGTAGAGAAACAGATGCTGCTCTTCCTGAGCTTCACACACACCGAATGACTGACTGGAAGAGACACACAATGAATCTCTCTCTCTCTCTCACACACACACACACACACACCGAATGACTGACTGGAAGAGACACACAATGAATCTCTCTCTCTGTCTCTCACACACACACACACACACACACACACACACAGAATGACTGACTGGAAGAGACACACAATGAATCTCTCTCTCTCACACACACACACACACACACACACACTGTATGACTGACTCGAAGAGACACACAATGAATCTCTCTCTCTGTCTCTCACACACACACACACACACACACACACACACACACACACAGAATGACTGACTGGAAGAGACACACAATGAATCTCTCTCTCTCTCTCACACACACACACACACACACAGAATGACTGACTCGAAGAGACACAATCAATTAAGCACAAAAATTAATTTATACATATCTTTCATGGAAAACTTTCTCTGAAACGTTTTAGCTTGACGTTTGTCTAACGTTTTTTAAATGTTACTCGTTTTGTTCAGAAAACATTCAAACGTAACGTTCCCATAATGTTTGGAAATTGCTCAATTTAAATTATGACATCCTACAGTCACTTTCTGTGTAATAATTAAGACTTATGTCATAATTTCTACTTTTTAATATATTGTGACTTTGTAAGGCACAATTTTGACTTTTTATGTCAATTATGATTTACCAAAGGTGTTTTTTTAAATGTTTTAATAATGTATGGAAGTCCGTAGGGCCGAAATGGGCGTCCGTAGATTGTCCTGTCAGTCACTTTAAACTTTCTTAAATATATATATATATATTCTAGGAATGATAAAATGCTCTCTAGCGTCATGCAACAAAAACCGGACATTCAGAAATAACTTTTTAAACTTATGTTTGTTACCTGGAAGGCTGGGATGAAAGTAGGCCTAAAATGCAAACACCACATGAATATGGCAATCATTCATCATGGTATTTAAAAGATATAAATCACTGTACCATAGTAGCAGCGAAGTATTTTCTGTAACGATGTATTATTAGTCGTTACCGTGTTTTATGTTCCGCAGCGCGGGATGTTTGAATGACGTAACGCTGTAGTGTGCGCGCGCGCGCGGGGCGCCATCTTGCGCTCGTGTCTGGTTCTGCTTATTTTTACTACAAACACACGAGAATAAGGGCTCGTTTGGAAATTGTAAGAAAATGACCTCCACAACTCGCTTTTATTTTACAATATTCTTTAGTTTAATGAATTTTGTGGGGGAATATGGTTGTCATCATGATATATATATATATATATATATATATACACACACACACACACACACAGATCAGGCATAACGTTATGACCACATTCCTAATATTGTGTTGGTCCCCCTTTTGCTGCCAAAACAGCCCTGAACCGTCGAGGCATGGACTCACTGCCTCCGCCGGCTTGCCTTCTTCCCATAGTGCATCCTGGTGCCATGTGTTCCCCAGGTAAGCCACAGCACACGCACCCGGCCATCCACGTGATGTAAGAGAACACGTGATTCCTCAGACCAGGCCACCTTCTTCCATTGCTCCGTGGTCCAGTTCTGATGCTCACGTGCCACTGTTGGTGCTTTCGGCGGTGGACAGGGGTCAGCATGGGCACCCTGACTGGTCAGCGGCTATGCAGCCCCATACACAACAAACTGAGATGCACTGTGTATTCTGACACCTTTCTATCAGAACCAGCATTAACTTCCCCCCCATAATACATGCACATAAAACGAACTCTGTCACTCAGTAAAATTTATTGTAGAATTGAATCACATTTTCACCAGCATTCTAGTAATCCCACGTTTATACAAATGGCAACAGGTCTTCGTACAATATACTTACCAAAGAGAATTAAAAAGCTGCACCAACAATTTCTAGATCTGATTTGCAAAAAAGAGCATCGTTTGTCATTAAAATGATTGTCACCGTGAAGTTTGCTGAAGTTGAAATACAAGACTAGAAAACCGAGAGTAAGATCGGGCCTGGGCCGAGAGCAGTGCAGTGTGAGATGGTCACACAGAGTTCAAAGGTCAGGCGGACCGAGGCATCTTGGGCGTGAGAAGTTGTGCGGCGCTCAGCACTCCTCCTTCACGTAGATCTGTTCGTCCGTGTCCGAGTCCAGGTGCTCCAGACGCTCCGTCTGCCCGCTCATGATCTCGTCTGGGGTCTTCATGAACCTGCGGCGCACACACACACACACACACACACACGTTAGCAGCAGCGGGTCAGTCGTCGTTCAGTAGCACGCGTGTGGACGGCGGTCCTGACCTGAACAGCAGTCTCTGTCCCGGCTCCTTGCGGATGATGTTGAGTTTATAGTAGTGTCTCAGCGCTCGCGACATCTTCTCATACGTCATATTGGTCCTGTTCTGTGCCACAAACACAACAATAAACCACACACACACACACACACACACACAACTACAACGGTTTCAGAACATGCACATAATAATATAGACAAAACAAAAAACAGAACGACTAAAACTTTAACTAAATTTAATATATAATATATAAAAACGTATATTCATTCCCATGAGGTCCGTGTACTTCTGCGTCCATTCCTTTCCTTTCCTAACCACGGCGAGAAAAACAAAAAACGGTGTCCTGTCCCAACATGGTGACGGGCGAGACTGCTCCCCTTTAGTTCCCGTTAAGAAACAGTCATCCCATTGTCACTCACGAGGGGTCCGATAGGATACTGCCGCATGTCCAGAGAATGCTACTCGCCCAGCGAAGCGGGACATTAGAAGACATACATAAACCCTTAATGTACTAGTGGCATTGGAGGAGCAAATTTAGCACACACCTTATAAATAAAACATACACTCACCTAAAGGATTATTAGGAACACCTGTTCAATTTCTCATTAATGCAATTATCTAATCAACCAATCACATGGCAGTTGCTTCAATGCATTTAGGGGTGTGGTCCTGGCCAAGACAATCTCCTGAACTCCAAACTGAATGTCAGAATGGGAAAGAAAGGTGATTTAAGCAATTTTGAGCGTGGCATGGTTGTTGGTGCCAGACGGGCCGGTCTGAGTATTTCACAATCTGCTCAGTTACTGGGATTTTCACGCACAACCATTTCTAGAGTTTACAAAGAATGGTGTGAAAAGGGAAAAACATCCAGTATGCGGCAGTCCTGTGGGCGAAAATGCCTTGTTGATGCTAGAGGTCAGAGGAGAATGGGCCGACTGATTCAAGCTGATAGAAGAGCAACTTTGACTGAAATAACCACTCGTTACAACCGAGGTATGCAGCAAAGCATTTGTGAAGCCACAACACGCACAACCTTGAGGCGGATGGGCTACAACAGCAGAAGACCCCACCGGGTACCACTCATCTCCACTACAAATAGGAAAAAGAGGCTACAATTTGCACAAGCTCACCAAAATTGGACAGTTGAAGACTGGAAAAATGTTGCCTGGTCTGATGAGTCTGGATTTCTGTTGAGACATTCAGATGGTAGAGTCAGAATTTGGCGTAAACAGAATGAGAACATGGATCCATCATGCCTTGTTGCCACTGTGCAGGCTGGTGGTGGTGGTGTAATGGTGTGGGGGATGTTTTCTTGGCACACTTTAGGCCCCTTAGTGCCAATTGGGCATCGTTTAAATGCCACGGCCTACCTGAGCATTGTTTCTGACCATGTCCATCCCTTTATGACCACCATGTACCCATGCTCTGATGGCTACTTCCAGCAGGATAATGCACCATGTCACAAAGCTCCAATCATTTCAAATTGGTTTCTTGAACATGACAATGAGTTCACTGTACTAAAATGGCCCCCACAGTCACCAGATCTCAACCCAATAGAGCATCTTTGGGATGTGGTGGAACGGGAGCTTCGTGCCCTGGATGTGCATCCCACAAATCTCCATCAACTGCAAGATGCTATCCTATCAATATGGGCCAACATTTCTAAAGAATGCTTTCAGCACCTTGTTGAATCAATGCCACGTAGAATTAAGGCAGTTCTGAAGGCGAAAGGGGGTCAAACACAGTATTAGTATGGTGTTCCTAATAATCCTTTAGGTGAGTGTATACAGACAAGCAGATGAGCCCATGAACACAATTAATAACACGTTAAGCGTTTTCCTAGAAAATAAAGTACAGTTATGAAGAAAATGAAGACAGTGATATTAAAAGCCCAATAAAGCTGTACAGACGAGCAGGTCAGGCGAATGTGAAGCGACGCACTTCCACTCTTAACTTCAGCAGACGGTCCTTCCCTGTCTCAGCAGTATACACGCCGTTGACGGCCAAAGGGTATGGGGTCTTCATGAAAATTACATATTGGGGTATAATTTTGTCATCATTGGTATATTTTCAATTTGAACAGCAAGACAATAAAGTGACTCCTAATCCTAAACAATTTCTGGATATAACACAATATAAAACACCTAACAGCCAGACAGAAAAGTCACAGAAATGTATGTCGTTTGGGCCTTTCTTCACATAAAACAGAGTAAAAAGCAAAAGGACGGGATGGAGAACACAAGCGGGAACTCGATAATGTGCTGGAGCACTAAACAAGAGGCTATAAGGCTCAGACATGGTCATGTTTAGGTTCAAATATAAACGTAATAATAATAATAATCTTTTTAGGCTCTTGATGCGAGTCTTTCTATTAGCGCTTCAGCGTGACGCAAAACACTAGAAATTACATTTAGCATTTTTACACATTTAAAAACAAGTTGTATATCATTTATATTATTTTCAATGAAATAGTTATCTTGCATATGGAAAATGATCTTGTATCTGCTCATTTTATTCAGTGTTAAAATAAAGGAAGAAACCGCATTTTTCATATTTCATTTCTGGTTTAAAACAGGAATGGACGCAGAAGCACACGGACCGAACACGGACGCCATGACTTAAGATTTTATTCTTATTCGGGAGTTTTTTTAATTTATTATTTCATTTCTATTTTAATTTTTAATATTTAATTAAACAATTAAAAATAAATATAAAAATGTATTTTATAATTTTTTTTATTTAACTATTACAAATAAAAAATATTACAAAATGTAAATGTTAATATTTAATGTAGTTTTTAATATTTATTATATATATGAAAGTTAAATTAAAATGGTTAAATTAATTAATAAAACAATGCAAAATATATATTAAAAATTGTTTTTTTAACTAAAAAAGTTTTTTATATTTAATGAAATAAATCCTTATTTAATTTTATTTCATTTTAAACTATTACACAAAATATAAAAAAATATTCTAAATGTAATTAAATATGACAAAATAAATATTTAAAATGTAGTTTTTAAAAACTTTAATTAGACTAAATAAATATATAAAATAAAATGTTTAATTTTATGCTTATTATTTAATTTTTTTTTAAATGAGTTAACAAAAAAAACAAAAAGAAAATCACCAATTTCTGATTTCATTTAATTGTTTACAATTTTAAACATAAAACATTAAATATATAAAAACAAAATTAAATAAAAAAATATATATTGAAGACAAAAAATAAATATTAAAAATGTAAATTTGAAACTTGACTATTTATTTGATTTGACTGTTCTAACCTTGTGGTTCCCCCACAGGCGGGCCAGGCCGTTGGGGTCCATGATCCGGAAGACTTTGGTCTCGCGGTCCTCCCAGCGGATGTAATTCTCGTAGCGGCTGTCCGACAGCAGCTGATAGACGTAATCCCACAGGAGCCTGCAGTCTGAATCACGTTTAACAGCAGAGTGGCGTAAAACTACATTACCCATGATGCTGTGCAGAACATTTGAACGAATGGAAGGGCGGGGTCTGACCTGCGATGCGGCCCATGGGCGTGGCCTGTTCCTCGGGCGGCGAGACGGGCATGATGATCTGGTTGCGGTAGTGTCGCTCGTCCTGCAGGGGGAGCTGGTGGGCCGCGAGGGTCAGGCCGTGAGGCGCGTAGTGGACTGCGCTCTGCTGCTGACCTTTGCCCTCACGGCCGTTCTCCTGAGGCGTGCCGCGGCTGTGCCTGAAGTCGGCGGGTGGCCCGCGCCCTGGGCTCAGCAGCAGCGGGTGCATGATGGCGCTGGGCATGAGCTGGATGACGCGGGGGGGCGTGGCCTCCTCCGCACACGGGCTGGCGGGCCGCGGGGCGTCGCGGGCCAGGATGCAGTGGCCGTTGGGGGCGGCGGGAGACACGGACAGCGGGTACATGTCGTCCGGCAGGTGGTGGTTGCTGTCGGGCAGCTGCGCGGACGCCTGCAGGAGGTCCTCGGCCGAGGCGGGGTGCGAGCGCAGGGCCGGCAGGTGGTGATGATGCGGCGAGCGCGAGCGGTGGCGCAGCTCGATGGTGGGCGGCTGCAGGGACAGAGCGTCTGTTCCGCGCGCCGGCCGGCGTACCGTTTCTGACACACACAGGGAGTTAGGGTTACCAAAAATACTGTAAAAACAGTGAAATGTAGAATAACTTTTCTGTGAATATATTTTAAAATGTCATTTATTTCTGTGAATTTTCAGCATCACGATCCTTCAGAAATCATTCTGATATGAAGAACAGTTATGATTATCATCAATAGTTGTGTAAAACATGTTTCTCAGTATTCTTTGATGATCAGAAGAGGCTTTTGCATCACTGTACTTCTAAAAACATAAAAAATCTTACCGCAGTGCATTTACACACACACACACACACACACACACCACTAGAGGGTGCCAGAGACTGAACTGAAATCGAATAGAATATAAAAAACATTAAACTTAAAATAATAATAAGTATAATAATATCTCAGTGATTTGACGAGCATTTGATCTAGTGTGTGTGTGTGTGTGTGTGTGTGTCTTTCAGGAAGTTCTCGTATATTCTGATCTCGCTCATATTCTTTGTCTGGAACTCCAGCTAAAGTTCCTCAGACGTTTCCTCGTCAAACAGGTTCTTCTGTCAACATTCCTCCGGGATCGTGTGACTGTGCTCAGCCCAAACCTTCCCATAAGCCCTCAGTGAGAGCTCAGAGCCGATGATGATGAAGAGTCCCGCTCACCTTCATGTTTGTGGTGCAGTGGCGTCTCGTTCAGTGTGTGGAAGGATCCGGAGGGGAAATATGCGGCCGAGAGCGACTGAGGCTTCCTCTGCTTCAGGATGTGCTGCAGGAGCTCGTACAGCACGTCTCCTGTCAATCAACACACACACACACACACACACACACACACACACACACACACACACACACACACGTACTCGTATGAACGTTACGGTCTCTGATCCTCAGTTCAGTCTTTCCTGAAGCATCTGTAATGATCACACATACAAGACCTTCCTGGTTTCTCTGTATAAAGACACAAATCACACACTTTTGTCATTTGCACTGAGCCGGTCTCCACTTTCAACCTTTGCACCATTTTATAGAACATAATATTTTCCATTACACTCGTATAAATGTGTATCCAATCAGGCATAACATTATGACCACTTTCCTAATATTGTGTTGGTTCCCCTGACCCGTCGAGGCATGGACTCCACTAGACCCCTGAAGGTGTGCTGTGGTATCTGGCACCAAGATGTTAGCAGCAGATCCTTTAAGTCCTGTAAGTTGCTTTCGGCGGTGGACAGGGGTCAGCATGGGCACCCTGACTGGTCAGCGGCTATGCAGCCCCATACACAACAAACTGAGATGCACTGTGTATTCTGACACCTTTCTATCAGAACCAGCATTAACTTCTGGAGCAATTTGAGCTCCAGTAGCTCGTCTGTTTGATCGGACCACACGGGCCAGCCTTCGCTCCCCACGTGCATCAATGAGCCTTGGCCGCCCATGACCCTGTCTCCGGTTCTCCACTGTTCCTTTCTTGGAGCACTTTTGATAGATCCTGACCACTGCAGACCGGGAACACCCCACAAGAGCTGCAGTTTTGGAGATGCTCTGACCCAGTCGTCTAGCCATCACAATTTGGCCCTTGTCAAACTCGCTCAAATCCTTACGCTTGCCCATTTTTCCTGCTTCTAACACATCACCTTTGAGGACAAAATGTTCACTTGCTGCCTAATATATCCCACCCACTATCAGGAGCCGTGATGAAGAGATCATCAGTGTTATTCACTTCACCGGTCATAATGTTATGCCTGATCAGTGTGTATATATTAAATTATTTAACTATGGAAATAATTAAATTTACTTACATTTATTTTTAATAATTGTATTCATTTAATTGGCTGTGTACTCTGTAATCTCAACTTTACTGTCACCGTGCAATCTAATAAACGTATAAAGCACAGATTCTAGCGTGTGAATATTCATTACAGACCCACTGAACTTACACACATCTGACAGACAAACTTTATTGGGCTTGAAAAAAAAAAACATGAAACACTATATATCATCAAGAAGGAAGTCGTCAGTCTTCATGTTGTCTGTGTGACTATAAAGAGCTTCAAGGAAATTATTCTCAAAAAAGGAAGAACACACACTCTCTCGCTCTCACTCACACACACACACAAACACTCACACACACACAAACACTCACACACACACAAACACTCACACACACACAAACACTCACACACACACAAACACTCACACACACACACACACAAACACTCTCACACACACACTCTCTCTCAGTTCTCAGTTTCTGGTCAGTGTGTTTGACGGGAGGGAAACTCCTGGTTCTAGCAGGTGACGGTTGTGGTTCGATTACGCACTAACACTTCCTTATCGGCCATTTAACCAACTTTCAACTTCCTTCTTTGCTCCAGATTAAAGACCCATCCACAACGTTACCCACAATCCTCTGCTCAGTGACTGCAGCTGCCGCCCCATCATTGTTTCAGTGTGTTTGTAAATCAGTAATACAGTAGTTCCAGAACTAAAAACTCACTCATTTTCTCCCTAAAGACATTGATTAGGCCGACAGCACTACTGTGTGTTCAGTGTGTGTGTGTGTCTGTCACCTGAGTGAGGAGAGCGGTATCTGAAGTCCTCTTTGGTGAGCAGCAGCAGAGCTTTGCCGTTCATTTGGAAGCTTCCGCTGGAAATGGGCCGCAGTGCGAACTCCCTCTCTGCCCAGCGCAGCCACTGACACACGTCCTCACGGCTCCAGAACACCGGCTGCATCCCTGCACACGCATGACCAACACGTTACACACGCATGACCAACACGTTACACACGCATGACCAACACATTACACACACACACGACCAACACCGTTACACGCGCATGACCAACACATTACACACACACACACACACACACACACACACACACACACACACGACCGACCAACACCGTTACACGCGCCCGACCAACACCGTTACACGCGCACGACCAACACCGTTACACGCGCACGACCAACACCGTTACACACACACACACACGACCAACACCGTTACACGTGCATGACCAACACCGTTACACACACACACACACACACGACCGACCAACACCGTTACACGCGCACGACCAACACCGTTACACGCGCACGACCAACACCGTTACACGCGCATGACCAACACATTACACACACACACACACGACCAACACCGTTACACGTGCATGACCAACACATTACACACACACACGACCAACACCGTTACACGCGCACGACCAACACCGTTACACGCGCACGACCAACACATTACACACACGACCGACCAACACCGTTACACGCGCCCGACCAACACCGTTACACGCGCACGACCACGACCAACACCGTTACACGCGCACACACACACACACACGACCAACACCGTTACACGTGCATGACCAACACATTACACACACACACACACACACGACCGACCAACACCGTTACACGCGCACGACCAACACCGTTACACGCGCACGACCAACACCGTTACACGCGCACGACCAACACATCACACACACACACACACACACACACACACACGACCAACACCGTTACACGTGCATGACCAACACATTACACACACACACACGCACGACCAACACCGTTACACGCGCACGACCAACACCGTTACACGCGCACGACCAACACCGTTACACGCGCACGACCAACACCGTTACACGCGCACGACCAACACCGTTACACGCGCACGACCAACACCGTTACACGCGCACGACCAACACCGTTACACGCGCACGACCAACACCGTTACACGCGCAGGACCAACACCGTTACACGCGCAGGACCAACACATTACACACACACACACACACACACACGACCAACACCGTTACACGCGCATGACCAACACATTACACACACACACACGACCAACACCGTTACACGCGCATGACCAACACATTACACACACACACACACACACGACCGACCAACACCGTTACACGCGCCCGACCAACACCGTTACACGCGCACGACCAACACCGTTACACGCGCACGACCAACACCGTTACACGCGCACGACCAACACCGTTACACGCGCACGACCAACACCGTTACACGCGCACGACCAACACCGTTACACGCGCACGACCAACACTGTTACACGCGCACGACCAACACCGTTACACACACACACACACACACACACACACACACACACATGACCAACACCGTTACACGTGCATGACCAACACATTACACACACACACACACACACGACCGACCAACACCGTTACACACGCCCGACCAACACCGTTACACGCGCACGACCAACACCATTACACGCGCACGACCAACACCGTTACACGCGCACGACCAACACCGTTACACGCGCACGACCAACACCGTTACACGTGCATGACCAACACATTACACACACACACACACACACGACCAACACCGTTACACGTGCATGACCAACACATTACACACACACGACCAACACCGTTACACGCGCACGACCAACACCGTTACACGCGCACGACCAACACCGTTACACGCGCACGACCAACACATTACACACACACACACACACACACACACACACACACACGACCGACCAACACCGTTACACGCGCCCGACCAACACCGTTACACGCGCACGACCAACACCGTTACACGCGCACGACCAACACCGTTACACGCGCACGACCAACACCGTTACACGCGCACACACACACACGACCAACACCGTTACACGTGCATGACCAACACATTACACACACACACACACACACGACCGACCAACACCGTTACACGCGCCCGACCAACACCGTTACACGCGCACGACCAACACCGTTACACGCGCACGACCAACACCGTTACACGCGCACGACCAACACCGTTACACGCGCACGACCAACACCGTTACACGTGCATGACCAACACATTACACACACACACACACACACGACCAACACCGTTACACGTGCATGACCAACACATTACACACACACGACCAACACCGTTACACGCGCACGACCAACACCGTTACACGCGCACGACCAACACCGTTACACGCGCATGACCAACACATTACACACACACACACACACACACACACACACGACCGACCAACACCGTTACACGCGCCCGACCAACACCGTTACACGCGCACGACCAACACCGTTACACGCGCACGACCAACACCGTTACACGCGCACACACACACACGACCAACACCGTTACACGTGCATGACCAACACATTACACACACACACACACACACGACCGACCAACACCGTTACACGCGCCCGACCAACACCGTTACACGCGCCCGACCAACACCGTTACACGCGCCCGACCAACACCGTTACACGCGCACGACCAACACCGTTACACGCGCACGACCAACACCGTTACACGCGCACGACCAACACCGTTACACGCGCACGACCAACACCGTTACACGCGCATGACCAACACATTACACACACACACACACACACGACCAACACCGTTACACGTGCATGACCAACACATTACACACACACACACACGCACGACCAACACCGTTACACGCGCACGACCAACACCGTTACACGCGCACGACCAACACCGTTACACGCGCACGACCAACACCGTTACACGCGCACGACCAACACATTACACACACACACACACACACGACCAACACCGTTACACGTGCATGACCAACACATTACACACACACACACACGACCAACACTGTTACACGCGCATGACAAACACCGTTACACACGCATGACCAACACTTTACACAACACATTACACGCGCATGCACAACACCGTTACCCACGCACAACGGCGCCACACGCACAACGCCGTCACACGCGCACGGACAACGCCGTCACACGCGCACGGACAACGCCGTCACACGCGCACGACCAACACCGTTACACACGCATGAAAAGCCTTCCCATCAGCCCCTGCACTCAGTCTGCTCTCGCTGATGAGAATCAAGACACACATTCACACACATTCACCTTGTGTTTGACATGACTGACTCTGACAGAACACATGGACGACTGAGCTAATATATACAGCTCTGATTCTCAATGTTAATTGGTCTCTTCATTTTTTCCAGAGCTGTATAATATATATATATATATATGAAATAGTAAAAATTATATCAATTTAAATATTGTTAGGCATATTTATAATATTTATTTTCATTTTATTTTGTAATGTGCTTAATTTTTTATATACAGTTTTTATTTGAAAAGCAGTCTATGATGTGTGTCAAAGGTCATGTGATGGTCACAGACACAGCTCTGAGATCTGCTGTATCTCTCAGCATCTGCTCCCTCAGAGACCGTTACTCACAACAACAAACTTGACTTCCCACAACGCACCCTAACAGGACGTCAAACCTCCTGCCTGCACACACACTCTCACTGACACACACTCTCACACACTACCCCTACCCCTAAACCTACCCATCACACACACACACACACACACACACTACCCCTACCCATCGCATACTCACACACACACACACGCATGCACACACGCACGCACGCACGCACGCACGCACGCACGCACGCACACACAACCCCTACCCCTAAACCTACCCATCACACACACACACACACACACACACACACACACTACCCCTACCCCTAACCCCTAAACCTACCCATCACACACACACACACACACTACCCCTAAACCTACCCATCACACACACACACACTACCCCTACCCCTAAACCTACCCATCACACACACACACACTACCCCTACCCCTAAACCTACCCATCACACACACACACACTACCCCTACCCCTAAACCTACCCATCACACACACACACACACTACCCCTACCCATCACACACACACACACTACCCCTACCCCTAAACCTACCCATCACACACACACACACACACTACCCCTAAACCTACCCATCACACACACACACACTACCCCTACCCCTAAACCTACCCATCACACACACACACACTACCCCTACCCCTAAACCTACCCATCACACACACACACACTACCCCTACCCCTAAACCTACCCATCACACACACACCACGTTCGTTCACGTTGACCTTTAATGATAAAGCGGAGCTGCTGACGGAAACAGAAGCAGGAAACACACGAATGAGGAAACACAACAGATCAGCTCATGTGTCTCACACACCGAGCGATTCCTGAAACACACCAATCAATCCATCAGTGATTAAACGCAGGCGAGGCTTCGACATCAGTGTGTTCAGTAAAGCAGTGTGTGTGTGTTCATGAGTCATGTGACACGCTTTGAGTGACAGCTGGAACTAAAGAAACATCACTACAGATAAAAGCGTCTGACAAGATTTCTTGCAGTACAATTAATAACTGGAAAAAAAAAAAAAAACACTAATAAAAATAATATAAATAATGACAAAAGCACACAAAATTCCTAAAATATTAACTAAAATTAAAATGATAAATGAACGTATAAAGATTAAAGCTAGTTCAAAATATGAATATTTATTTAATTGCAACATTTATAATTAAAATAAATACATAAATAAAAACTGAAAAAATTAGATAAACCTAAATAGTAAAAAAACAAACGGCCGTTGGCATGCGAGAACAGTTTCCCTTTCAGAGCGGAGGAGAAGAAGAGCGGAGAGCAGGAAGTGCCGTCTGCCCACACAGGAAATTCCTCAGGATGAGAGAGGCTTCCAGGCGCAGGAAATTTCCCCACTGAAAAGAGAGTGTGTGCGCTTGTGTAAATACACACTCACACACACACACAAACTCACTTCAGCTTTTCAACAGAATCCGAGATGAGACGCTCAAACACACGAACGACTGTTTGCCTGAGTTACACCGTTCACCCTCTGACGGAGCAAAACAAGAAACCTCTACAATAACGTTCTCTCTGGTCACCATTTATTAAATGGCAGTACAACAAATACTATAATGGCAAATAAACACTCACACACACACCCTCACTCAAGTACACCCTCACTCAAGTACACCCTCACTCAAGTACACCCTCACTCAAGTACACACTCACTCAAGTACACACTCACTCAAGTACACACTCACTCAAGTACACACTCACTCAAGTACACCCTCACTCAAGTACACACTCACTCAAGTACACCCTCACTCAAGTACACACTCACTCAAGTACACACTCACTCAAGTACACACTCACTCAAGTACACACTCACTCAAGTACACACTCACTCAAGTACACACTCACTCAAGTACACACTCACTCAAGTACACCCTCACTCAAGTACACCCTCACTCAAGTACACCCTCACTCAAGTACACCCTCACTCAAGTACACACTCACTCAAGTACACACTCACTCACTCACTCAAGTACACACTCACTCAAGTACACCCTCACTCAAGTACACACTCACTCAAGTACACCCTCACTCAAGTACACACTCACTCACTCACTCAAGTACACCCTCACTCAAGTACACCCTCACTCAAGTACACCCTCACTCAAGTACACCCTCACTCAAGTACACACTCACTCAAGTACACACTCACTCAAGTACACACTCACTCAAGTACACACTCACTCAAGTACACCCTCACTCAAGTACACACTCACTCAAGTACACACTCACTCAAGTACACCCTCACTCAAGTACACCCTCACTCAAGTACACCCTCACTCAAGTACACCCTCACTCAAGTACACACTCACTCAAGTACACACTCACTCAAGTACACACTCACACTCTTTTGATATTTGTGCTGGAAAACAGAAACACTGTGGAAGAAGCTCAAACAGAGCACGTTGGATTGTGGGTCCTGAAGGGTTAACAGAGACACAAGCTCATCTCGCTCTGACACACACACACACACACACACACACTTCCTCTACAGGAAACCAAGGAGCAGCATTTCTGCCCACTCCGCAATTTCCTTCTTTCTGTGTTTTTTTTTTTTCAATCTTCCTTCCTTCCCCCGGACAAATTCATCATGAACGTGAGACTGACGGCGGTTTGTTCTCAAGTCTCAAACCACACACACACACACACACACACACTATGACAGAGCAACAAACATAAGTCAAGCACACACTTTAGATTCAGCCAAACATCTTAACATGATTACACACACCCATCCATCCATCCGTCGCTCGCACTGAACGAGTCCTGCTGGAAAACGGCCGATTCGATCACTGTCAGGAAAACAGACATGCCTCAGCCAAGAGAGCTTCTCGGAAGTTCCTGTAGACCACCCCCCTCCCCCTCATCCCGTCTGGATCTCACATCAATCGCAGGTGAGCGTTTCAGCGCAGCAACAAACACACAGCATATGGACACGGATAAACACACAGATCAAACAACATTTCATGACTACACAAAAATCCTGGAAGTCTGGGAACTTTAAGTCAACAAAAACAGAGATCACGATTCTGAATAGACAACTAAACACATTTACTAGAGGTTCTGACTAAACCTTAATTGATGCAGTTGATAAAATTTTTTTTTTTTTTTTTAAATAATTTAGATTAATAATAAAAAAATAAAATAAATAAATAAAATCGGATTGGATGAATGATTCAATGACTCATAAAGAGTTCACTCATTTTTTACCGGATGAATCGTGTTTTTGAATGAATCTCTTGAATGAATGATTCAATGACTCGCATGTTTAACAGTCTCCACCTACTGGTGTAACGATGTGTCAAGTTACTTTCAAAAGGTGATTTGCTCTATTTTGATCACTACCATAGACATCAGTCTAA
This sequence comes from Rhinogobio ventralis, assembly GCA_039654625.1. Lineage (NCBI taxonomy): Eukaryota > Metazoa > Chordata > Actinopteri > Cypriniformes > Gobionidae > Rhinogobio > Rhinogobio ventralis. Next base: position 525,353 of record CM077207.1, read on the forward strand.
ATCTGAACTATAAACTTTTATCCCAGTACTTCTGTGATAAACTGAATGATTGTTGACTACCGATATATCGGCTGATATTTGACATCATTTATAATTTGACTTTAGCGATATATCGGCTGATATTTGACATCATTTATAATTTGATTTTAGCGATATATCGGCTGATATTTGACAATCTATAATTTGATTTTAGCCATATATCGGCTGATATTTGACATTTATAATTTGACTTTAGCGATATATCGGCTGATATTTGACATCATTTATAATTTGACTTTAGCGATATATCGGCTGATATTTGACATCATTTATAATTTGATTTTAGCGATATATCGGCTGATATTTGACATCATTTATAATTTGACTTTAGCGATATATCGGCTGATATTTGACATCATTTATAATTTGACTTTAGCGATATATCGGCTGATATTTGACATCATTTATAATTTGACTTTAGCGATATATCGGCTGATATTTGACATCATTTATAATTTGACTTTAGCGATATATCGGCTGATATTTGACATCATTTATAATTTGACTTTAGCGATATATCGGCTGATATTTGACATCATTTATAATTTGACGTTAGCGATATATCGGCTGATATTTGACATCATTTATAATTTGATTTTAGCGATATATCGGCTGATATTTGACATCATTTATAATTTGACGTTAGCGATATATCGGCTGATATTTGACATAATTTATAATTTGACTTTAGCGATATATCGGCTGATATTTGACGTTAGCGATATATCGGCTGATATTTGACATCATTTATAATTTGACTTTAGCGATATATATCGGCTGATATTTGACATCATTTATAATTTGACGTTAGCGATATATCGGCTGATATTTGACATCATTTATAATTTGACGTTAGCGATATATCGGCTGATATTTGACATCATTTATAATTTGACGTTAGCGATATATATCGGCTGATATTTGACATCATTTATAATTTGACTTTAGCGATATATCGGCTGATATTTTACATCATTTATAATTTGACGTTAGCGATATATATCGGCTGATATTTGACATCATTTATAATTTGACTTTAGCGATATATCGGCTGATATTTGACATCATTTATAATTTGACGTTAGCGATATATCAGCTGATATTTGACATCATTTATAATTTGACTTTAGCGATATATCGGCTGATATTTGACATCATTTATAATTTGACTTTAGCGATATATCGGCTGATATTTGACATCATTTATAATTTGATTTTAGCCATATATCGGCTGATATTTGACAATTTATAATTTGATTTTAGCCATATATCGGCTGATATTTGACATCATTTATAATTTGACTTTAGCGATATATCGGCTGATATTTGACATCATTTATAATTTGACTTTAGCGATATATCGGCTGATATTTGACATCATTTATAATTTGACTTTAGCGATATATCGGCTGATATTTGACATCATTTATAATTTGACTTTAGCGATATATCGGCTGATATTTGACATCATTTATAATTTGATTTTAGCGATATATCGGCTGATATTTGACATCATTTATAATTTGACGTTAGCGATATATCGGCTGATATTTGACATCATTTATAATTTGACGTTAGCGATATATCGGCTGATATTTGACATCATTTATAATTTGACGTTAGCGATATATCAGCTGATATTTGACATCATTTATAATTTGACGTTAGCGATATATCGGCTGATATTTGACATCATTTATAATTTGACGTTAGCGATATATCGGCTGATATTTGACATCATTTATAATTTGACTTTAGCGATATATATCGGCTGATATTTGACATCATTTATAATTTGACGTTAGCGATATATCGGCTGATATTTGACATCATTTATAATTTGACGTTAGCGATATATCGGCTGATATTTGACATCATTTATAATTTGACTTTAGCGATATATCGGCTGATATTTGACATCATTTATAATTTGACGTTAGCGATATATCAGCTGATATTTGACATCATTTATAATTTGACGTTAGCGATATATCAGCTGATATTTGACATCATTTATAATTTGACGTTAGCGATATATCGGCTGATATTTGACATCATTTATAATTTGACGTTAGCGATATATCAGCTGATATTTGACATCATTTATAATTTGACGTTAGCGATATATCGGCTGATATTTGACATCATTTATAATTTGACGTTAGCGATATATCAGCTGATATTTGACATCATTTATAATTTGACGTTAGCGATATATCAGCTGATATTTGACATCATTTATAATTTTACTTTACTGATATATCAGTTTTTTTAAATCAGTGTCATAGTCGAGACTTATTTTTAATCCAGCACCTCAGTCTTCATTATTTTACTTTATTTGTTCTAACCCTAGCAGTTTCCTTTAATAATACAAACCAGAATGCTCTTTCAATATACTGTCGCGTTGAGAAAATATTTATGTACTTTAAATCAAGCCTTTAATATTTATTAAAGATTTAATTCTACAAACAAATCCAGCTTTTAGATCATCTGCATTTGTTGCCTGCATAAAAATGTGTGTGAACTTAAAACTATGCTGTGATTATCCATATTCATGTCATAATAACAGTAAAATTAGCATTTTCTAGGCCTTTATTTGAGAAAATATGATTCCCAGTGTGCACAGAGTTACTAAGTACACTGTGTTTACTTCCTTTTTAGTCATGTTTTAACCGTTGTTTCAGAAAATATGATACTGGGATTACAATATGAAGATTTAATAAACACAGATTTCTTTATAAAGTGGAAATCGGTTGATCAGGACTCATTTTTGAGGGCGTCATTGATCAGAATAGACATGGATCTCAGTAGGCAGGAAGTGGAAATCAAACCTTAAAGACGGGTTTATAACTAACTTCTTGAAGAACTGCTCTAACCGGATCCTGACGGCGAGTCCAAAGGATAGACGGACAGGAGAGGCTTACTTCCGCACTGCATGACAAACAGACGGGTTAAATATTGATCCCGTTCGCTGGAGCGTGTCCAACTCCACCCTGATCCGAGCGGGACTCGTCCTGACCTGCCACTCCGTCAGCGCCATTCCCAAACGCAAACACACACACACCTGCATTCAGCCGCGCGGTTAAACTGCAGGCAGAGCACCACACACTCCAGGACTGGCGACATGGGGAAATATCTTTCCATAGAGAATATTATTTTTATTATAGTTTTCAGAGAGACACAAACAAAATCTGTTCTGCATATAAAAACTAAAATCTCAAAGCAAGAAAAAGAGACATAAGACACCATATTTTCCTGCAATTTGTTGATACAAAATTATGTTTGCGAAGCAAAAAGTGAATTAAAATTCCAGCTTTGTTGAGCTTGTTTGGCCAACATTGAGACATTTTATTTTGATGGAAAAGCTTGTCATTACTAGACGGCTGGCGCACATGTTGGTGTCGCTGCACGCGTGTAAACGAACACAGTGCGCCGCTTCACTCTGAAACACACGGCGCATATATTTATCAAATGAAAGCCATAACGGTGATTTAATGACGCAGCTCTAACGTGCTCGGACAAACACCGAGGCAGAAGGTTCGTCTCAGCTTGAATGCGTTTCACTGACGTCAAACTCAATTACGGCCTGTAAAGGTACGATGCGTCATTCCAGAACAAAAGCATGTGTGTGTGTGTCTCAGGTTGTTGCATAAAGCATGTAGGAGGTGTGTGTGTGTATTAGTCACTGTTTCCGGGTGAGTTTTCTATGTTTGTTTTGTGTGTGTGTGTGTGTGTGTGTGTGTCACTCACGCAGGTGTGCCGGCAGTCTGGTGGGTTCCTCTTCTGTCCTGGCATTAGCCGATGAGGGCGGGACATGGCCCGGAGAGGAAGTGGAATTTGGCAACGGGCTGGCGGACGGGCTGAAAGCGCTCCTCTCCTGCTGAAAACACACACACAGGGCTTAGACAACACACAAATGGAGAGGAGATGATCATCTCAGATGACCCTACAGACAGGTCAAAGGTCACACAGAGGTCACGCAGACAGATCGGCACCAAAACTGAACATTATCCACTTGAACTTGGCCATTTATGACCAAAATAAACCACAACAAACACTTTTAACGCTGCTTATAAATATTACAAGTATCCATATGACATGCTAATAGCATTTTATTGGTTTAAAAGGCACTTAGTATTCAGAAATATTATTGATCTGCACTGACACGAGAACTAGAACTGATCAGAATAATGACTGTTTTTGGAGCTGCTTTACGGCTGGAAATGAATCATATTTGATGAAGTTTGCATCTTTAATTCTGCTTAGGGTGTCAACAGGGTTGGGTACCGAACTCAGTACTTTTAAGGGCACCAACCGAATTACGTCGGCACTCCCGAGTACCGATTCACATTTAATCAATCGGTGCCAAATGTCGGTACCCGAGAACGCATCTGGTGATATAGACGAGTGTGTGAATATTAAACCACAAAAAGACTATTTTGACTGAAGAATTCAATTAAGTAGCTAGTATCCTACTATTTACTGGTAAATATTACAGTAAACACCACAGACAATGGCAGACAGCGACAGAGGCATGTCAAAAACACGTCTATAAATGACTTGCAGTTTCTTTATGGTTATTGAGGGAAACATCCCTAAAGTACCGGAAAATGGCACCGTTTGGTACCGGCACCGGTTAAAATGTGAACGTTACCCAACCCTAGGTCTCAAGCGATTCAAACTTTTATTCTATTTAATTACACGACGTGCATGAGAAATGACCCCCAAAATGATATAATATAAAGTCATTATTGTGTTAAATGAGAAAAGCATCAAATACACATTACAAAAAGTAGCTTTAGAAAGAAATATTTAGTTTGATTCAACATAGAACATTTGGTAACACGCGTCATTGTTACAGTGTAATTATATATTTAAGTACCGAGTAATATTGATTAACTACATGTACTTACTATAGAGTTAGGGTTTGAGGGTTAGTCGCATGACTTTCTTTCTTTCGTGGAACATAAAAGATTTCATTTTAGGCTTTTTGGTTCATATAATGGAAGCCAATGGGAACCAAAATGTGACACAAAACCAGTCATAAGTCGCATTATCTGTGGCAATAGCCAACGGTGCATTGTGTGGGTCAAAATGATTGATTTTTCTTTTATGCCAAAAATCATGAGGATATTAAGATCATGTTCTATGAAGATTTTTTTTATTTATTTTCTTCCGTAAATATATCATAAATGTATTATTAGTAGTAATATGCATTGCTAAGGACTTCATTTGCACAACTTTAAAGGAGATTTTCTCAATATTTAGATTTGTTGCACCCTCAGATTCCAGATTTTCAAATAGTTTGACCAAAAATTGTCCTCAATACAAACCATACATCAATTTATTCAGCTTTCAGATTATGTATAAATCTCAATTTTTTTTAAAAATTGACCCTTATGACTGGTTTTGTGGTCCAGGGTCATTCTTCCAAGCATTCCCTGGAAATGTGGCGAAATACGGCGGACATGCGCGTGATCTGAATGTTGATGATGCTCTGAGCTCGTGTTCGGGCCCTCGGAGGAAAACCAGAAACATTTCAGCGCTCTGATTTCACTTCTGTCAATCACTGCTGGTTTCCTGTCCAGTGTCCATATATAGGGCGACGGCAGCGCTTGCACCGAGAACTGAAATCACCAGTCGCTTCCAGGGTAAAACCCAGAGCCGGGAAGCACACAGCGATTCTCTGGAAACTTCCTCAAACGTGTCTGGCTCTCTCTCTGCGCTGTGCAAATGAAAGCATGCAAACACACAAGCGATAAAAACCTGAGCTCTTTTGCATCTGACTCCCTCACAGAACAAAAGCTGCTCCAACCATTTCTGCAACGGTCAGACCTCTCCTGACGGGAACACCTGGAATATTTAGGGCAAAACATGCAAATCCCAAAACAAGAACATCCAGTTATGACATTGATTAAAGTCGTCATATCTTTTTTCTTCTATTGTGAGGTACAAGTGAAACGCTTCTCGAACAAGAACAAATGTAGGGCGGGGCTTGATTCTGACCGCCGGGAATTGATTGGCTGATCTCCTGTGAGTGACAGGTTGCCCCGCCCTCGTCATCAGAGAAAAGTTCTGATTCACAGGCACATGCATTTAATTTAAAGAACTGCCAATGTTGATTTAATTGGGACTTTAAACATCACAAGGTCAACTAGATTAAGTTGGTTTGAGAAAGAAGTTTTAAAATTTCAGTTTGAAGTAGTTTAAAGTTATGGAAGGCAATACAGTAGATAGATAGATGGATGGATGAATAGATGGACAGATAGATAAATGAATGGATAGATAGATAGAAACACATTTCTAAGCTGAATTAGCACAATTTTATTACATTCCTAGCATGAATTAGCATGTTATAACATATTGCTAACATGTTAACAACATGTTTTATGTTACTAGCATACATTAGCATTTTTAACACATTGCTAACATGTTCTAACACATTGTTAACATTAATTAGCATGATGCTAATCTGAATTAACACAATGGTAACACAAATTAACATGTAACAAGTTGTTAGCATTAATTAGAATATTGTTAACATGTTAGCAACGTTTTACCATGCTGCCTACATGAATTACCATGTTTTCGTACATTGTTAACATGAATTAACACATTGCTAACATGTTTTAACAAATTGTTAGCATTGATTAGCATGTTTTTTGCATGATTTAACAAATTGTTAGCATTGATTAGCATGTTTTTTGCATGATTTAACACATTGCTAACATGAATGAACATGTTTTTGCACATTGCTAGCATGAATGAACATGTTTTTGCACATTGCTAGCATGAATGGACATGTTTTTGCACATTGCTAGCATGAATGGACATGTTTTTGCACATTGCTAGCATGAATTAACACATTTCTATGATTTACCATGTTGCTAACATGATTTAACACGTCGTTAGTATGATTTTGCAATTGCTAACATGATTTAACATGTTGCTAGCATGGCATAAATGAACACACTGCTAATATGAATTAGCATGTTTTTGCACATTGAAATTCAAATGAATTAACACGTTGCTAGCATGAATTTGCATGTTTTGCACATTGCTAGATAGACAGACAGATATAAGAAATATTAGATAGAATGGCAGTTTAATTGAGTCCAGTGGGCTTCTGGCAGTTTGAATTTGAATTTTGACAGTTGGAGTTTGAACAGTCTTGGCTCATTTGAACATTCCGTCAAAATAAGTCTATGGGATTTTTCCGAGTTTTGATCGTCATTTTTAGGGAAACCGTAAGTCGGATCAGTTAGAAAAGATAAAGCACACTAAGTCAGAACAGTCTGTAGGTCCGAGCCGAGTTTGGAGTTTGTAGAGTTAAAGCTCTAGGAGTTAGAGTCAGAAAAATCACAATAATACGCATTTTTCGAATTTTCTAACAATTATTACCATTTCAGTATGCAACTTAATAACCGAAACATGCATGGTTTACAATAAGATGCATAATACAGGCCAGGTGACGCTCCGGCACGCGCTGCTGGGTCTCGTGCACAACACACAGAAGTGTCGAGCATGTTGGAACATTAGTGCACGAGGAAGATGCAATAACAGAGCAAAGAGCAGCGCAGATAACAGCGTTTCCGCGAGTCTGTTACTAAATAACTAATGCAAACTAATGGCATTGCTGATCCCAGACCAGCTCCAATTCCTCGAGCGCCTGTCCTACGAAACTCCTTCCCAAACTCGCTCGTGAACTTTTCCCACTGATGGGCTCGTGCACTGGATCTGTCCTCCAGTGAACACACGAACTCAATCACATTCATCACATCACACGAGCCCGCGTGTAATCGATCAACTCAATGCATCGATCGCAGCAACAGATGCGCGCGACAGTGACGCGCGCATCCCACCAATCATGAAAGAAAAGGCAGAATTACCTTAATAATGACCTGCGAGGGGGAATCGGACATGTCGCGTTGAAATTCAGGAAGTTCTTCTGTTTCCACTTTCCTCTTCCGTGAAATAAAGCCGCAAACGCGCCTGGATAGTGTTCCCCTCGCGACGCACTGGCGATTTTAACTCGCTCGCGCATCCATTGGCCTCGCCCCGCGCGCAACACTTCAACTTCTCCGTGCTGTTGTTTGTAAACGCGCAGACAGGCGCTACATTGCGGCAGCGCGATGGTTAACACCTTCCTGGAAGCGTCGCTCGCGGGAGCGCAACGCACCGCACAGCGCGGAACCTCATTGATCCGGACGCTTGGCGGCGAAGTGACGTGAATTCCAGGCAGCGCGCGGCGCCTTAAAGGGAAACGCTACGCAGGAAATCACGTTTGTGCTTCAGTCCGTCAGTCACGGGGCGGCGGCCTTTTTAAACGGATCAGCGCGAGCCGCCGAGTTAAATATATCGCGCTGATCCGGAATCAGTTCAGTCAATGAACTCCGACTGGGAAGTTTATTTGTTATTTTTAAACATTATAGTTATCAATCGCCCACAAACACATAAACACCCGTGACGTATATTCAGGAGTACAGTGATAGGATCGTGACGCCTGGCGTTCTCAAACGGTAGACGCGCGACCCCTGCTGCATCGCACGGGTATTACACGCGTTATTAACGCGGATCACACGTGGTTTACTCGGGTTGGGAGTCACTTTTGATCAATTTAATGCATCCTTGCTTAATAAAAGTATTCATTTATTTCATTTATTAAAAAAATAATAATTTTTAAACGGTAGTGTATAATGTCACAGAAGCGTTCAGTTCATCAAAGTATCCTGGGAAAAATGTACACAACACTGATAATGCATTAATCAAGGACGCATTAAATTGATTAAAGTATGTTACAAAAGATTATATTTCTTTTGAACTTTCTATTACTCAAAAAAATGTTAAAAATGGACGACTTCACGAAGCCACGATTCATTTATTATATTTCAAAACTTCTTTTTTTAATGAATTGACTGGAAGTTTTTTCAAGTCCACGGACCCCAAAATATGACTGACCTTTATCCTAAAATTAAAAAGAAATCTATATTTTATAAACACCTAATTTATACACTGAAAAATCAATATTATACATCTAAAATTGTTTTTAAGTTACATTATTATATATTTTTATATTTTTTTATTTGGACAACATGTCATTTATTTGTTTACTTGATTTAATGTTATTTGTATTATTATTGTTGTTGTTATTTTGGCGTACGCTTTGCTGAAGTCCGTTGGCGAAGCTCCTCCCCCTTCATTAAGTTTCGTTTTCCTTCTTCGCGGTTCACTTTCATTTCTCTGTCGATCAGCTGCTTCGACAACATGGCCGACGCGTCGATCATTCAGACGGTTTGTGCGCATAATGGATCTATGAAGCTCGATGATTTAATATCAGTATTCGGTCTGAATGATGGAGCCATGGATTCAATCATCAGCAGGAGTGAGTCCTGTGTCGTGGCCGTCCTGAACGGACAGAAGACCGTGATCGCCCGAACCAGAGCTCGCTTGTGTCGAGCCCAAAACTGCTTGGGCTGCGCGAACCTGCACCTGTGCAAATGGCATCTTTTCGGTTCCTGCCGCTTCGCCAAAGGAAGGTGTGTGTGTGTGTTCACCAAGAAAGGAAATAAGATATATTTGATTATAGCCTACTGAAATGCTTCTTCTTCTTCTGACTCAAACTCTGTCTGACTGTATTTCCTTCAAAACATTCAAACTTTAAACCGTGAACAGAAAGTTGCTTTTAGCTTCTTTATAAAAGTCCTACTTTTGACTAAGAATTTTTTGACAAGTCAGAGCTTAAGCCATTAGCCCATTACAGCTAATGAACACACGTCATTGGATATTATCAATGCTTAAAATAACTCAAAGGAAACCAAATGCAATGCTAAAACAACTTAAACGAATGTGTTTACACCCACAGGCGAGGATGTCGGTTCAGTCACGACGTGTTGTCCGGTCAGAATGAGTTAGTGCTGACTGCTCATGGTCTGAACACACTGGACATAAAGCAGCTGTGTATTCTGCTTCTACAGAGCGACAACTCACTCCTGCCGGCTGTAAGAGGTTTCACTTATTATCACAATGCATAGCTCTGAAGCACACCGTTCAATGCAAACATTGAGCCTAATCAATGTAGCTGTGACGTGTATGTTCAGCTTTGATTACGTTTTCACTGTGTTCGGTCCCTGTTTTAGTTTCCTTGGTTGTTAATTAGTTCCTCACACCTGTTATTGTTCAGTTGATTCGCTCCCTGTGTCTGGTTTATGTTAGACGTGGTTGTTTCCTGAGCTTTATTTCCTGTGATTCTCCTACATGTTCCTTGTTGAATTGATTAAAAGACTCTTTGTGTGATCGTGCACTTACTACAGCCACCAGACTGTGACAGCAGCCACGCCCAAGAACCTACGGAAGCTTGATTCCACTGCGGAAAAAAACATTTAACAGATTATTGTGACTTTTTATCTCACAATTTTGACTAATGAGTTGCAAGTTTTCACAGAATTATGAGATATAAACTTAGAGTTGTGATAAATATAGTCAGAATTATGAGATATAAACTTAGAGTTGTGATATAGTCAGAATTATGAGATATAAACTTAGAGTTGTGATAAATGTAGTCAGAATTATGAGATATAAACTTAGAGTTGTGATAAATATAGTCAGAATTATGAGATATAAACTTAGAGTTGTGATAAATATAGTCAGAATTATGAGATATAAACTTAGAGTTGTGATAAATATAGTCAGAATTATGAGATATAAACTTAGAGTTGTGATAAATATAGTCAGAATTATGAGATATAAACTTAGAGTTGTGATAAATGTAGTCAGAATTATGAGATATAAACTTAGAGTTGTGATAAATGTAGTCAGAATTATGAGATATAAACTTAGAGTTGTGATAAATATAGTCAGAATTATGAGATATAAACTTAGAGTTGTGATAAATATAGTCAGAATTATGAGATATAAACTTAGAGTTGTGATAAATGTAGTCAGAATTATGAGATATAAACTTAGAGTTGTGATAAATGTAGTCAGAATTATGAGATATAAACTTAGAGTTGTGATAAATGTAGTCAGAATTATGAGATATAAACTTAGAGTTGTGATAAATATAGTCAGAATTATGAGATATAAACTTAGAGTTGTGATAAATGTAGTCAGAATTATGAGATATAAACTTAGAATTGTAATAAATGTAGTCAGAATTATGAGATATAAACTTAGAATTGTGATAAATATAGTCAGAATTATGAGATATAAACTTAGAGTTGTAATAAATGTAGTCAGAATTATGAGATATAAACTTAGAGTTGTGATATAGTCAGAATTATGAGATATAAACTTAGAGTTGTGATAAATGTAGTCAGAATTATGAGATATAAACTTAGAGTTGTAATAAATATAGTCAGAATTATGAGATATAAACTTAGAGTTGTAATAAATGTAGTCAGAATTATGAGATATAAACTTAGAGTTGTGATATAGTCAGAATTATGAGATATAAACTTAGAGTTGTGATAAATGTAGTCAGAATTATGAGATATAAACTTAGAGTTGTAATAAATATAGTCAGAATTATGAGATATAAACTTAGAGTTGTAATAAATATAGTCAGAATTATGAGATATAAACTTAGAGTTGTGATAAATATAGTCAGAATTATGAGATATAAACTTAGAGTTGTAATAAATGTAGTCAGAATTATGAGATATAAACTTAGAGTTGTGATATAGTCAGAATTATGAGATATAAACTTAGAGTTGTGATAAATGTAGTCAGAATTATGAGATATAAACTTAGAGTTGTAATAAATGTAGTCAGAATTATGAGATATAAACTTAGAGTTGTAATAAATGTAGTCAGAATTATGAGATATAAACTTAGAATTGTAATAAATGTAGTCAGAATTATGAGATATAAACTTAGAATTGTAATAAATGTAGTCAGAATTATGAGATATAAACTTAGAATTGTAATAAATGTAGTCAGAATTATGAGATATAAACTTAGAATTGTAATAAATGTAGTCAGAATTATGAGATATAAACTTAGAATTGTGATAAATATAGTCAGAATTATGAGATATAAACTTAGAGTTGTAATAAATGTAGTCAGAATTATGAGATATAAACTTAGAGTTGTGATAAATATAGTCAGAATTATGAGATATAAACTTAGAGTTGTGATAAATATAGTCAGAATTATGAGATATAAACTTAGAGTTGTAATAAATGTAGTCAGAATTATGAGATATAAACTTAGAGTTGTGATAAATATAGTCAGAATTATGAGATATAAACTTAGAGTTGTAATAAATGTAGTCAGAATTATGAGATATAAACTTAGAGTTGTAATAAATGTAGTCAGAATTATGAGATATAAACTTAGAATTGTAATAAATGTAGTCAGAATTATGAGATATAAACTTAGAATTGTAATAAATGTAGTCAGAATTATGAGATATAAACTTAGAATTGTAATAAATGTAGTCAGAATTATGAGATATAAACTTAGAATTGTGATAAATATAGTCAGAATTATGAGATATAAACTTAGAGTTGTAATAAATGTAGTCAGAATTATGAGATATAAACTTAGAGTTGTGATATAGTCAGAATTATGAGATATAAACTTAGAGTTGTGATAAATGTAGTCAGAATTATGAGATATAAACTTAGAGTTGTAATAAATATAGTCAGAATTATGAGATATAAACTTAGAGTTGTAATAAATGTAGTCAGAATTATGAGATATAAACTTAGAGTTGTGATATAGTCAGAATTATGAGATATAAACTTAGAGTTGTGATAAATGTAGTCAGAATTATGAGATATAAACTTAGAGTTGTAATAAATATAGTCAGAATTATGAGATATAAACTTAGAGTTGTAATAAATATAGTCAGAATTATGAGATATAAACTTAGAGTTGTAATAAATGTAGTCAGAATTATGAGATATAAACTTAGAGTTGTGATATAGTCAGAATTATGAGATATAAACTTAGAGTTGTGATAAATGTAGTCAGAATTATGAGATATAAACTTAGAGTTGTAATAAATGTAGTCAGAATTATGAGATATAAACTTAGAGTTGTAATAAATGTAGTCAGAATTATGAGATATAAACTTAGAATTGTAATAAATGTAGTCAGAATTATGAGATATAAACTTAGAATTGTAATAAATGTAGTCAGAATTATGAGATATAAACTTAGAGTTGTGATAAATATAGTCAGAATTATGAGATATAAACTTAGAGTTGTGATATAGTTAGAATTATGAGATATAAACTTAGAATTGTAATAAATGTAGTCAGAATTATGAGATATAAACTTAGAATTGTAATAAATGTAGTCAGAATTATGAGATATAAACTTAGAATTGTAATAAATGTAGTCAGAATTATGAGATATAAACTTAGAATTGTGATAAATATAGTCAGAATTATGAGATATAAACTTAGAGTTGTAATAAATGTAGTCAGAATTATGAGATATAAACTTAGAGTTGTGATATAGTCAGAATTATGAGATATAAACTTAGAGTTGTAATAAATGTAGTCAGAATTATGAGATATAAACTTAGAGTTGTGATAAATGTAGTCAGAATTATGAGATATAAACTTAGAATTGTGATAAATATAGTCAGAATTATGAGATATAAACTTAGAGTTGTGATAAATATAGTCAGAATTATGAGATATAAACTTAGAATTGTGATAAATATAGTCAGAATTATGAGATATAAACTTAGAGTTGTGATAAATATAGTCAGAATTATGAGATATAAACTTAGAATTGTGATAAATATTGTCAAAATTATGAGATATAGAGTTATGATATAGTCAAAATTATGAGATATAAACTTAGAGTTGTAATAAATGTAGTCAGAATTATGAGATATAAACTTAGAGTTGTAATAAATGTAGTCAGAATTATGAGATATAAACTTAGAGTTGTGATAAATATAGTCAGAATTATGAGATATAAACTTAGAATTGTGATAAATATTGTCAAAATTATGAGATATAGAGTTATGATATAGTCAAAATTATGAGATATAAACTTAGAGTTGTGATAAAGTCAGAATTATGAGATATAAACTTAGAGTTGTGATAAATATAGTCAGAATTATGAGATATAAACTTAGAGTTGTGATAAATATAGTCAGAATTATGAGATATAAACTTAGAGTTGTGATAAATATAGTCAGAATTATGAGATATAAACTTAGAATTGTGATAAATATAGTCAGAATTATGAGATATAAACTTAGAGTTGTAATAAATGTAGTCAGAATTATGAGATATAAACTTAGAGTTGTGATAAATATAGTCAGAATTATGAGATATAAACTTAGAGTTGTGATAAATATAGTCAGAATTATGAGATATAAACTTAGAGTTGTGATAAATATAGTCAGAATTATGAGATATAAACTTAGAGTTGTAATAAATGTAGTCAGAATTATGAGATATAAACTTAGAGTTGTGATAAATATAGTCAGAATTATGAGATATAAACTTAGAGTTGTGATAAATATAGTCAGAATTATGAGATATAAACTTAGAGTTGTGATAAATATAGTCAGAATTATGAGATATAAACTTAAGAGTTGTAATAAATGTAGTCAGAATTATGAGATATAAACTTAGAGTTGTAATAAATGTAGTCAGAATTATGAGATATAAACTTAGAGTTGTGATAAATATAGTCAGAATTATGAGATATAAACTTAGAGTTGTGATAAATATAGTCAGAATTATGAGATATAAACTTAGAGTTGTGATAAATATAGTCAGAATTATGAGATATAAACTTAGAGTTGTAATAAATGTAGTCAGAATTATGAGATATAAACTTAGAGTTGTGATATAGTCAGAATTATGAGATATAAACTTAGAGTTGTAATAAATGTAGTCAGAATTATGAGATATAAACTTAGAGTTGTGATAAATATAGTCAGAATTATGAGATATAAACTTAGAGTTGTGATAAATATAGTCAGAATTATGAGATATAAACTTAGAGTTGTGATAAATATAGTCAGAATTATGAGATATAAACTTAGAATTGTGATAAATATAGTCAGAATTATGAGATATAAACTTAGAGTTGTAATAAATGTAGTCAGAATTATGAGATATAAACTTAGAGTTGTGATATAGTCAGAATTATGAGATATAAACTTAGAGTTGTAATAAATGTAGTCAGAATTATGAGATATAAACTTAGAGTTGTGATAAATATAGTCAGAATTATGAGATATAAACTTAGAATTGTAATAAATGTAGTCAGAATTATGAGATATAAACTTAGAATTGTGATAAATATAGTCAGAATTATGAGATATAAACTTAGAGTTGTAATAAATGTAGTCAGAATTATGAGATATAAACTTAGAGTTGTGATAAATATAGTCAGAATTATGAGATATAAACTTAGAGTTGTGATAAATATAGTCAGAATTATGAGATATAAACTTAGAGTTGTGATAAATGTAGTCAGAATTATGAGATATAAACTTAGAATTGTGATAAATATAGTCAGAATTATGAGATATAAACTTAGAGTTGTGATAAATATAGTCAGAATTATGAGATATAAACTTAGAATTGTGATAAATATTGTCAAAATTATGAGATATAGAGTTATGATATAGTCAAAATTATGAGATATAAACTTAGAGTTGTAATAAATGTAGTCAGAATTATGAGATATAAACTTAGAGTTGTAATAAATGTAGTCAGAATTATGAGATATAAACTTAGAGTTGTGATAAATATAGTCAGAATTATGAGATATAAACTTAGAATTGTGATAAATATTGTCAAAATTATGAGATATAGAGTTATGATATAGTCAAAATTATGAGATATAAACTTAGAGTTGTGATAAAGTCAGAATTATGAGATATAAACTTAGAGTTGTGATAAATATAGTCAGAATTATGAGATATAAACTTAGAGTTGTGATAAATATAGTCAGAATTATGAGATATAAACTTAGAGTTGTGATAAATATAGTCAGAATTATGAGATATAAACTTAGAATTGTGATAAATATAGTCAGAATTATGAGATATAAACTTAGAGTTGTAATAAATGTAGTCAGAATTATGAGATATAAACTTAGAGTTGTGATAAATATAGTCAGAATTATGAGATATAAACTTAGAGTTGTGATAAATATAGTCAGAATTATGAGATATAAACTTAGAGTTGTGATAAATATAGTCAGAATTATGAGATATAAACTTAGAGTTGTAATAAATGTAGTCAGAATTATGAGATATAAACTTAGAGTTGTGATAAATATAGTCAGAATTATGAGATATAAACTTAGAGTTGTGATAAATATAGTCAGAATTATGAGATATAAACTTAGAGTTGTGATAAATATAGTCAGAATTATGAGATATAAACTTAGAGTTGTAATAAATGTAGTCAGAATTATGAGATATAAACTTAGAGTTGTGATAAATATAGTCAGAATTATGAGATATAAACTTAGAGTTGTGATAAATATAGTCAGAATTATGAGATATAAACTTAGAGTTGTAATAAATGTAGTCAGAATTATGAGATATAAACTTAGAGTTGTAATAAATGTAGTCAGAATTATGAGATATAAACTTAGAGTTGTGATAAATATAGTCAGAATTATGAGATATAAACTTAGAGTTGTGATAAATATAGTCAGAATTATGAGATATAAACTTAGAGTTGTGATAAATATAGTCAGAATTATGAGATATAAACTTAGAGTTGTAATAAATGTAGTCAGAATTATGAGATATAAACTTAGAGTTGTGATAAATATAGTCAGAATTATGAGATATAGAGTTATGATATAGTCAGAATTATGAGATATAAACTTAGAGTTGTAATAAATGTAGTCAGAATTATGAGATATAAACTTAGAATTGTGATAAATATTGTCAAAATTATGAGATATAGAGTTATGATATAGTCAGAATTATGAGATATAAACTTAGAATTGTGATAAATATTGTCAAAATTATGAGATATAAACGTAGAGTTGTGATATAGTCAGAATTATGAGATATAAACTTAGAATTGTGATAAATATTGTCAAAATTATGAGATATAGAGTTATGATATAGTCAGAATTATGAGATATAAACTTAGAATTGTGATAAATATTGTCAAAATTATGAGATATAAACGTAGAGTTGTGATATAGTCAGAATTATGAGATATAAACTTAGAATTGTGATAAATATTGTCAAAATTATGAGATATAGAGTTATGATATAGTCAGAATTATGAGATATAAACTTAGAGTTGTGATAAAGTCAGAATTATGAGATATAAACTTAGAGTTGTGATAAAGTCAGAATTATGAGATATAAACTTAGAGTTGTGATAAAGTCAGAATTATGAGATATAAACTTAGAGTTGTGATAAATATAGTCAGAATTATGAGATATAAACTTAGAGTTGTGATAAATATAGTCAGAATTATGAGATATAAACTTAGAGTTGTGATAAATATAGTCAGAATTATGAGATATAAACTTAGAGTTGTGATAAATATAGTCAGAATTATGAGATATAAACTTAGAATTGTGATAAATATTGTCAAAATTATGAGATATAAACTTAGAATTGTGATAAATATTGTCAAAATTATGAGATATAGAGTTATGATATAGTCAGAATTATGAGATATAAACTTAGAATTGTGATAAATATTGTCAAAATTATGAGATATAAACGTAGAGTTGTGATAAATATTGTCAAAATTATGAGATATAGAGTTATGATATAGTCAGAATTATGAGATATAAACTTAGAATTGTGATAAATATTGTCAGAGTTATGAGATATAAACTTAGAATTGTGATAAATATTGTCAAAATTATGAGATATAAACGTAGAGTTGTGATATAGTCAGAATTATGAGATATAAACTTAGAATTGTGATAAATATTGTCAAAATTATGAGATATAAACGTAGAGTTGTGATATAGTCAGAATTATGAGATATAAACTTAGAATTGTGATAAATATTGTCAAAATTATGAGATATAGAGTTATGATATAGTCAGAATTATGAGATATAAACTTAGAGTTGTGATAAAGTCAGAATTATGAGATATAAACTTAGAGTTGTGATAAAGTCAGAATTATGAGATATAAACTTAGAGTTGTGATAAATATAGTCAGAATTATGAGATATAAACTTAGAATTGTGATAAATATAGTCAGAATTATGAGATATAGAGTTATGATATAGTCAGAATTATGAGATATAAACTTAGAGTTGTGATAAAGTCAGAATTATGAGATATAAACGTAGAGTTGTGATATAGTCAGAATTATGAGATATAAACTTAGAGTTGTGATAAATATTGTCAAAATTATGAGATATAAACTTAGAGTTGTGATAAAGTCAGAATTATAAGATATAAACTTAGAATTGTGATAAATATAGTCAGAATTATGAGATATAGAGTTGTGATATAGTCAGAATTATGAGATATAGAGTTGTGATATAGTCAGAATTATGAGATATAAACTTAGAGTTGTGATAAAGTCAGAATTATGAGATATAAACTTAGAATTGTGATAAATATAGTCAGAATTATGAGATATAAACGTAGAGTTGTGATATAGTCAAAATTATGAGATATAAACGTAGAGTTGTGATATAGTCAGAATTATGAGATATAGAGTTGTGATATAGTCAGAATTATGAGATATAAACTTAGAATTGTGATAAATATTGTCAAAATTATGAGATATAAACGTAGAGTTGTGATATAGTCAGAATTATGAGATATAAACTTAGAGTTGTGATATAGTCAGAATTATGAGATATAAACTTAGAGTTGTGATATAGTCAGAATTATGAGATATAAACTTAGAATTGTGATAAATATAGTCAGAATTATGAGATATAAACGTAGAGTTGTGATATAGTCAAAATTATGAGATATAAACGTAGAGTTGTGATATAGTCAGAATTATGAGATATAGAGTTGTGATATAGTCAGAATTATGAGATATAAACTTAGAATTGTGATAAATATTGTCAAAATTATGAGATATAAACGTAGAGTTGTGATATAGTCAGAATTATGAGATATAAACTTAGAGTTGTGATATAGTCAGAATTATGAGATATAAACTTAGAGTTGTGATATAGTCAGAATTATGAGATATAAACTTAGAGTTGTGATAAATATTGTCAAAATTATGAGATATAAACGTAGAGTTGTGATAAAGTCAGAATTATGAGATATAGAGTTGTGATATAGTCAGAATTATGAGATATAAACTTAGAATTGTGATAAATATTGTCAAAATTATGAGATATAAACGTAGAGTTGTGATATAGTCAGAATTATGAGATATAAACTTAGAGTTGTGATATAGTCAGAATTATGAGATATAAACTTAGAGTTGTGATAAATATAGTCAGAATTATGAGATATAAACTTAGAGTTGTGATAAATATTGTCAAAATTATGAGATATAAACGTAGAGTTGTGATAAAGTCAGAATTATGAGATATAGAGTTGTGATATAGTCAGAATTATGAGATATAAACGTAGAGTTGTGATATAGTCAGAATTATGAGATATAAACGTAGAGTTGTGATATAGTCAGAATTATGAGATATAAACTTAGAGTTGTGATATAGTCAGAATTATGAGATATAAACTTAGAATTGTGATAAATATTGTCAAAATTATGAGATATAAACGTAGAGTTGTGATAAAGTCAGAATTATGAGATATAAACTTAGAGTTGTGATATAGTCAGAATTATGAGATATAAACTTAGAGTTGTGATAAATATAGTCAGAATTATGAGATATAAACTTAGAATTGTGATAAATATTGTCAAAATTATGAGATATAAACGTAGAGTTGTGATAAAGTCAGAATTATGAGATATAAACGTAGAGTTGTGATAAAGTCAGAATTATGAGATATAAACTTAGAGTTATGATATAGTCAGAATTATGAGATATAAACGTAGAGTTATGATATAGTCAGAATTATGAGATATAAACGTAGAGTTGTGATATAGTCAGAATTATGAGATATAAACTTAGAGTTGTGATATAGTCAGAATTATGAGATATAAACGTAGAGTTGTGATAAATATAGTCAGAATTATGAGATATAAACTTAGAATTGTGATATAGTCAGAATTATGAGATATAAACTTAGAGTTGTGATAAATATAGTCAGAATTATGAGATATAAACTTAGAGTTGTGATAAAGTCAGAATTATGAGATATAAACTTAGAGTTGTGATAAATATAGTCAGAATTATGAGATATAAACTTAGAATTGTGATATAGTCAGAATTATGAGATATAAACTTACAGTTGTGATAAAGTCAGAATTATGAGATATAAACTTAGAGTTGTGATAAATATAGTCAGAATTATGAGATATAAACTTAGAGTTGTGATAAATATAGTCAGAATTATGAGATACAAACGTAGAGTTGTGATAAAGTCAGAATTATGAGATATAAACTTAGAGTTGTGATATAGTCAGAATTATGAGATATAAACTTAGAGTTATGATATAGTCAGAATTATGAGATATAAACTTAGAGTTGTGATAAATATAGTCAGAATTATGAGATATAAACTTAGAGTTGTGATAAATATTGTCAAAATTATGAGATATAAACGTAGAGTTGTGATAAAGTCAGAATTATGAGATATAAACTTAGAGTTATGATATAGTCAGAATTATGAGATATAAACTTAGAGTTGTGATATAGTCAGAATTATGAGATATAAACTTAGAGTTGTGATATAGTCAGAATTATGAGATATAAACTTAGAGTTGTGATAAATATAGTCAGAATTATGAGATATAAACTTAGAGTTGTGATAAAGTCAGAATTATGAGATATAAACTTAGAGTTGTGATAAATATAGTCAGAATTATGAGATATAAACTTAGAGTTGTGATAAATATAGTCAGAATTATGAGATATAAACTTAGAATTGTGATATAGTCAGAATTATGAGATATAAACTTACAGTTGTGATAAAGTCAGAATTATGAGATATAAACTTAGAGTTGTGATAAATATAGTCAGAATTATGAGATATAAACTTAGAATTGTGATAAATATTGTCAAAATTATGAGATATAAACGTAGAGTTGTGATATAGTCAGAATTATGAGATATAAACTTAGAATTGTGATAAATATTGTCAAAATTATGAGATATAGAGTTATGATATAGTCAGAATTATGAGATATAAACTTAGAGTTGTGATAAAGTCAGAATTATGAGATATAAACTTAGAGTTGTGATAAATATAGTCAGAATTATGAGATATAAACTTAGAATTGTGATAAATATTGTCAAAATTATGAGATATAAACGTAGAGTTGTGATATAGTCAGAATTATGAGATATAAACTTAGAATTGTGATAAATATTGTCAAAATTATGAGATATAGAGTTATGATATAGTCAGAATTATGAGATATAAACTTAGAGTTGTGATAAATATAGTCAGAATTATGAGATATAAACTTAGAATTGTGATAAATATTGTCAAAATTATGAGATATAAACGTAGAGTTGTGATATAGTCAGAATTATGAGATATAAACTTAGAGTTGTGATATAGTCAGAATTATGAGATATAAACTTAGAATTGTGATAAATATAGTCAGAATTATGAGATATAAACTTAGAGTTGTGATAAAGTCAGAATTATGAGATATAGAGTTGTGATATAGTCAGAATTATGAGATATAAACTTAGAGTTATGATATAGTCAGAATTATGAGATATAAACTTAGAGTTGTGATATAGTCAGAATTATGAGATATAAACTTAGAGTTGTGATAAATATAGTCAGAATTATGAGATATAAACGTAGAGTTGTGATAAAGTCAGAATTATGAGATATAGAGTTGTGATATAGTCAGAATTATGAGATATAAACTTAGAATTGTGATAAATATTGTCAAAATTATGAGATATAAACGTAGAGTTGTGATAAAGTCAGAATTATGAGATATAAACTTAGAGTTGTGATATAGTCAGAATTATGAGATATAAACTTAGAGTTGTGATAAATATAGTCAGAATTATGAGATATAGAGTTGTGATAAAGTCAGAATTATGAGATATAAACTTAGAATTGTGATAAATATTGTCAAAATTATGAGATATAAACGTAGAGTTGTGATATAGTCAGAATTATGAGATATAAACTTAGAGTTGTGATATAGTCAGAATTATGAGATATAAACTTAGAATTGTGATAAATATTGTCAAAATTATGAGATATAAACGTAGAGTTGTGATAAAGTCAGAATTATGAGATATAGAGTTGTGATATAGTCAGAATTATGAGATATAAACTTAGAATTGTGATAAATATTGTCAAAATTATGAGATATAAACGTAGAGTTGTGATATAGTCAGAATTATGAGATATAGAGTTGTGATATAGTCAGAATTATGAGATATAAACTTAGAGTTGTGATATAGTCAGAATTATGAGATATAAACTTAGAGTTGTGATAAAGTCAGAATTATGAGATATAAACTTAGAGTTGTGATAAATATAGTCAGAATTATGAGATATAAACTTAGAGTTGTGATAAATATAGTCAGAATTATGAGATATAAACATAGAGTTATGATATAGTCAGAATTATGAGATATAAACTTAGAGTTGTGATATAGTCAGAATTATGAGATATAAACTTAGAGTTGTGATAAATGTAGTCAGAATTATGAGATATAAACTCGCACTTGTGAGTTATAAAGTTTGAATTGTGAGATTTATTTTTATCCCGTGGCTTCCATAAGAATCCCGAAGAATCGTGCTTGTTTTTTAGGTGTGTCATTCCTATAATAACGGCGTGGGACTGTACGGCCGATGTCAGGACGCCGAGAACTGTAAGAGGCTCCACATCTGCGAGAAATATCTGCGCGGGTCCTGCGACTGCCCTCGCGCCCATGACTTCTACGAGCCTCATCCTCTGAAGACCCTGCAGGACAGAGGAATTCCCAACGACCTCATGCCCATCATGAAGGATCTCTACTCAAACATTGAAGTCCTGAGGCTTCGTTTCAAAGACAAGCCCGCTTCAGCTCCAAACGCCGCCGGCCAGAACCCCAGAAGAGGCCCGAATGCACAGTATCAGAGGCCGTCGAGCGTTTTTAACGCAGGCAGAGGGCAAGAGGCTCAGAGGCCTCCACAATCCCACAAAGGTACCACATCTCACCGCTACTGAACTGTGTTAAATATGAGAATGCAACATTAAAAGATTCAGTGAGCAGTTTGAAGACGTGTGTCTCTCCTCTTAGAGAAAACAGAGATCTGCATGTATTACATCAAAGGCCACTGCAAGCACGGCGGTAAGAGTGCCTTTATTCTGTGCTCATATGATGCATAGACTCGTGTGCGATGTGAACTGAGCTGCTCTCTTGTTTTCCAGACTCATGTTATAAGGAGCATTCCAGTGTGCCCTATAAATGGGAAGTTAAGGAAGGATTCGAATGGAAAGCTCTTCCTGACAATGAGGTCATCGAGAAAGATTACTGTGATCCTGCAAGAATATACAGGTGGGTGATCCACATGGAGTGATAAAAGCACATGAAATCACGGGATTATTGTTTCTGCTGAAAGTGGTTACTGTTCATTTGCTAAGATGTTTGCAATGGTTTTAGTGCATTGCTATTAGGGCTAGACCAGAATATTCGTTCGGTGAGTTGGTATTCGATTTTCAATTTTGGGATTCGAATATTCTTTTCTTTTTTTTTCTCGCAAACCCGGCATCCCCCTTGAAACGGCTCTCATTCGTGCTTGAATATGTTTACACTATAAAATTTGGTAAAATACAATACTCTTTTTTTACAGTTATCTTATAGCCTAGCCGTTTTTAATAGGATGGACAGTTGAATAGGAACCCAACTATGTTATGCTTAATAAACACATTTGCTTCTTCTTAGCCTAAGTGTTCCTGCAACGGAGTATATTTTCTGTCTAGAGCGCACAACTGCATGAGCTTATGTGGAAGAAGTGCATGCCTGAGCTTGCATTTTGGGTTAAGCTGCGTTCGTTTGACAATGTGGAAAATAGAATAATAGAATCAAAATGTATTAGCCTTTTTACCCATTAGGGATGTGACGGTGAGAACATTTCCCCTCACCGTCACATTACAGTGCTTGTGCACTGAGCGGCTGTGAACGAATGACAGAGCGGCCGTGCGCATTTTACTTTCGGTTTAGAATTTCAGTGCCAATTCGGGGGCGGTTTTGCTTGAATGGTGGGTTCATTAGCATATTATTCTTAAAGAGAAACAGAACAACAAAACAGTACAATGACAAACTCCCTTAAATAGGCGCTTTTACATTTCACTTTGAAACCAAATCTTCCGCCATCGTCTTGTCAGTCAGCTCCTCGCTCTCGTGATGAATGAGATCTGACTCTCGTTCGGCGCACACTGCACGTTCAGTTTCTAATTGTAAATCTAATTGTTATGCCTGAACACCGGTAACACTGACTATCGCAGCAAGCCCATTATTATCAATCGAAATGAATCTACTGCGAAATATAGGAGTTTGTTACTGGGACGTAACAGACCTGTGGGACCTCTCGGAGCATAAGCCCTTCCCGCATGAGGCGCGCCGCTTCTCCAGATTCCTGCCTTTATTAGAGAGAAGAATATGTTCAGCCTCTCCCTCCAAAGCTTCGAAACTCAAAAAATGGTATTTGGACCAGCCCTAATTGCTATACATAATATACATCCATTTTGGCATTCACTGAAACATGGCTGAATAAGAACGATGATGATGACACTTTATATATGGCTTTGGGATTCCACCGTGACTTGATCGGGATAATGAGTTTAAGTCAAGTCAAGTCAAGTCAACTTTATTTATAAGCGCTTTTTACAATGCAGATTGTCTCAAAGCAGCTTCACAGTGTTAAACAGGAAAATAATGAACAGAATCTGATTCGGCTGTACAGCCGCTCTGGAGAAAACACTGATGTCATCAGCTCATTTCAATTATCATATATATTCAAGTAATGTAGTTGATATAATTTAGTTTAGTAATTAAATTTATTTGGATATTTATTTGAAAATTTAGTGTCCCCAACTGAGCAAGCCAGAGGCGACAGTGGCAAGGAACCAAAACTCCATCAGGTGTCCTAATGAAGAAAAATAAACCTTGGGAGAAACCAGGCTCAGTCGGGGTGCCAGTTCTCCTCTGGCCAATTAACAAACAGTGTATGATTATTATTTTGGCAGCCTTATAGGTCAGAAGTCATATTAGATTGGATTATTCGAAAGATCGGAGGCATCACACCGGGTTTATTGAGGATGGCGTGTCGATTAAACAATTATTAAATAGGAATATTCGAAATATCGGAGTCATCACGCCGGAGATGGATCCATTGAGGATGCCATGTCGATGAGCAATTTCAGAGGGCAGACTAATTGACACGGTCTCTGCAGACACTTCAGGGATGAGTTGGTAATGTCTGGGCGCTGGTCCACCATCTGATCTGGATACGGCCCGGATCCGGTTGACTGCAGGAAACCTCGGGATAAACAGAGAGACTAACATTAGCGTAGATGCCATTCCTCATTATGATGTAACGAGTACATCAGGTGTTATGGGAAGTGTTCCCGGTTCCGGCTGACCTAGTTAATGCAGCCTAACAATTTGAATAAAATATAAATTAAAAATGTTTTATGTGTATGCCATAGTAAAGAGATGCGTTTTTAGTCTAGATTTAAACTGACAGAGTGTGTCTGCTTCCCGAACAATGCTAGGAAGGCTGTTCCAGAGTTTAGGTGCTAAATAGGAAAAGGATCGACCGCCTGCAGTTGATTTTGATATTCTAGGTATTATCAACTGGCCAGAGTTTTGAGACCGCAATAGACGTGATGGAGTGTAATGCGTTAAGAGCTCGCTCAAGTACTGGGGAGCTAAACCATTTAGTGATTTGTAAGTAATTAGCAAGATTTTAAAATGTATGCAATGTTTAATAGGGAGCCAGTGCAGTGTTGACAGAACCGGGCTAATATGGTCATACTTCCTGGTTCTAGTAAGAACTCGAGCTGCTGCGTTTTGGACCAGCTGCAGTTTATTTATTAAGCGAGCGGGGCAACCACCCAGTAGAGCATTACAATAATCTAGCCTTGAGGTCATGAACGCATGAACTAACTGTTCAGCATTTTGCATTGAAAGCATATGCCGTAATTTAGATATATTTTTAAGATGGTAGAATGCAGTTTTACAGATGCTAGAAACGTGGCTTTCAAATGGAAGATTGGTATCAAAGAGCACACCCAGGTTCCTAACTGACGACGAGGACTTGACAGAGCAGCCATCAAGTGTTAGACAGTATTCTAGGTTACTACATGTGGAGTTTTTTTGTCCAATAATTAAAAATTGAGTTTTTTCTGAATTAAGTTGCAGGAAATTACTAGTCATCCAATTTTTTATATCAGCTATGCATTCCGTTAATCTTGTGAATTGGTAAGTTTCGTCAGGGCGTGAAGAAATATAGAGCTGAGTATCATCAGCATAACAATGAAAACTAACGCCATGCTTCCTAATGATATCTCCCAGTGGTAGCATGTACAGGGTGAAAAGCAACGGTCCTAGCACTGAGCCCTGCGGTACTCCATACTGAACTTGTGATCGGTGTGACATCTCTTCATTTACTGCTACAAACTGATAACGGTCAGATAAGTATGATTTAAACCATGCCAATGCAATTCCACTAATGCCAACATAATTTTCGAGTCTATTCAAAAGAATGTTGTGGTCGATGGTATCGAATGCAGCGCTAAGATCGAGTAACACTAACAGAGAGATACAACCACGATCGGATGATAAGAGTAAATCATTTGTAACTCTAATGAGAGCAGTCTCAGTACTATGATGTGGTCTAAATCCTGACTGGAAAACCTCACAGATACCATTTTTTTCTAAAAAGGAGCATAATTGTGAGGACACTGCCTTTTCTAGTATTTTTGACAGAAAGGGTAGATTTGAGGTTGGCCTGTAATTGACTAATTCTGTAGGGTCAAGTTGCGGTTTTTTAATAAGTGGTTTAATAATAGCCAACTTAAAAGTTTTCGGTACATATCCTAAAGTCAAGGATGAATTAATGATATTAAGAAGAGGATCTATGACCTCTGGAAGCATCTCTTTTAGTAGTTTAGTCGGTATAGGGTCGAGCATACATGTTGTTGATTTTGATGATTTAACGAGTTTAGCCAATTCTTCTTCTCCTATAGCAGTGAATGAGTGTAATTTTTCCTCAGTGACACTACAATGCTCTGTCTGATGTGATACAGTAGTAGACGGCTGCATGGTTATAATTTTTTTCCTAATATTATCAATCTTACAAGTAAAGAAGTTCATAAAGTCATTACTGCTGTGCTGTTGGCAGACATCAGAAGTTGAAGCTTTATTTTTGGTTAATTTAGCCACTGTATCGAATAAATATGTGTTTGTTTTCTTCTAAGAGAGTCGAGAAATAAGCAGATCTAGCAGTTTTTACGGCCTTTCTGTATGAAATCATGCTCTCTTTCCACGAAATGCGAAAAACTTCCAGTTTTGTTTTCTTCCAGCTGCGCTCCATTTTTCTGGCTGCTGTTTTAAGGGCCCGGGTGTGCTCATTGTACCACGGCGTTGGACTATTCTCTTTAATCTTCTTTAAGCGCAGAGGAGCAACTGTGTCTAAAGTGCTGGAAAAGAGAGAGTCAATAGTTTCTGTTGCAACATCAAGTTCCTCTGGGCTATCTGGGATGCTGAGGAGATGAAACTGATGAGGAAGTTTATTTATAAAGAAATCTTTAGTCTCAGCAGTGATAGTCCTGCCATATTTGAAGCGAGGGGACGGCTTTGCAGCCTTTGCTAAATTAAGTATACATGATACTAGGTAATGATCTGAGATGTCATCGCTCTGCTGCAGAATTTCAACGGTATCAACATTTATTCCATGTGACAATATTAGGTTTAGAGTATGAT
Organism: Rhinogobio ventralis; assembly: GCA_039654625.1. Lineage (NCBI taxonomy): Eukaryota > Metazoa > Chordata > Actinopteri > Cypriniformes > Gobionidae > Rhinogobio > Rhinogobio ventralis. The sequence goes on from CM077207.1 coordinate 553,370, forward strand.
TACGGCGATGAGTGGGTCCTGATACGTGTTGCCTAACTCCAATAGAGTTTAGAATGTCTCTAAATGCCAATCCCAATGCGTCTTTTTCATTGTCTACATGGATATTAAAATCACCAACAATTAGGACTTTATCTGTAGCCAGTACTAACTCTGATAAAAAATCAGCAAATTCTCTGATAAAGTGTGTATTGTGCCCTGGTGGCCTGTATACAGTAGCCAACACAAATGTTAAACGGGATTTATCAATTTCACTACATAACGTTACGTAAAGCACCAAAACTTCAAAATAATTATATTTGAAACTAGACTTCTGAGTAATACTGAAGATATTATTATAAATTACAGCAACACCTCCCCCTTTACCTTTCAGACGCGGCTCGTGTTTATAACAGTAATCTTGTGGGGTGGACTCATTTAAAGTAATGTAGTCGTCAGGTTTTAGCCAGGTTTCTGTCAAACACAGCACATCTAGATTATTATCTGTAATCATATCATTAACAATAAGCGTTTTAGAGGAAAGGGATCGAATATTCAGCAGCCCGAGCTTTATCATTTGTTCATCTGTATTATATCTGTTGTTTATTTGTTGGACATCAATTAAATTTTTACCGTTGAATAGTTTTGGTGTTTTTTTGTATTTACTAATTCGTGGAACAGACACAGTCTCTATGTGATAATATCTAGGTGAAAGAGTCTCTATGTGCTGGGATTTATCTGACTTCTGTGACGCGAGACAGCTAGCAGACGGTCGGGTAAGCCAGTCCATCTGCTTCCTGACCTGGGCCCTAGTTAGTCAAGGTTTAGCTTTAAGACTATGTGCCAAATTACTAGAGAGAAGAGCGGCACCACCCCAGGAGGGATGGATACCATCTCTTTTCAACAGGTCAGGTCTGCCCCAAAAGCTTTTCCAATTGTCTATGAACCCTATGTTATTTTGCGGACACCACTTAGACAACCAGCCATTGAGTGATGATAGTCTGCTAAGTATCTCATCACTCCTTTTAATGGGGAGGGGACCAGAGCAAAAAATCCGGTTTGCCATCGTACTTGCGAGTTCACACACCTCTTTAATGTTAATTTTGGTGATCTCCGACTGGCGAAGTCGAACATCATTTGTGCCGACATGAATAATAATCTTAGAGAATTTACGATTAGCATTAGCCAGCACTTTTAAATTAGCTTTGATGTCAGGCGCTCTGGCTCCCGGTAAACATGTGACTATGGTGGCTGGTGTCTCTATTTTCACGTTCCGTGTAATAGAATCGCCAATAACTAGGGCACTTTCAACAGGATTCTCAGTGGGTGCATCACTGAGTGGGGAGAACCTGTTTGATGTTCTAATCGGAACGGAAGAGGGGTTTTTTGATCCGCGACTATGCCGTCTCACCGTCACGCAGTTGCCCTGCTGCACGGGCTCTACAGCCGGAACCGAACAATGTACAGATTTCACTGAGCTAGTCGCATCCAAAGCAGTGTCTAAAGCTGTTTTGTTCTCACTACTCTCAAATAAAATCTGGATGCGTGTCTCTAATTCTGAAATCTTCTCCGTCAGTCTGACTATCTCCTTACATTTATCACATGTGAAGCCCTGTTCACCAACGGAGACAGATATACTAAACATGAAACATGTAGTGCAGGTGACAATAAAAGGAGAAGACATGGCTTACCGTATTTGTTGATTAATCCAACTTACCACAGTTGTTTGATGGACTAGTAAAGGCACGAGAGACAAAACAGGAAACCCGGATGCACAAATGGCAGGCTAACAGGCTAGTGAAATGCTAACGCGTTGTGAAATGCTAACACGTTGTGATAGTGATTTAAATTAAAAGCTAACAATGTCAATTTTAACGTGATAGGAAATATTAAACAATATATGGTGATGAGTAAGTTATATTTAGCAGTATAAACAACAAGAAAAGATATCAAATAGAGATTCAAAAGCAAAGCTGTACAGAGCTGCAAACACTGCGACCGGCAGACAGGAGCAATCAAGGCTTTCAAGTTTACAGGCAAACAGCATGGCGGTGGTGTTTGTTTATATGTAAATGCACACTGGTGCTCAACGATTGTCATAAGGGAGAAGTTGTGCACCTCTGGCATTGAACTTTTGGCCTTGTTGTTACGCCCTTTTTACCTGCCCAGGGAATTTCCACAGCTTTTTTTAATATTGGTTTATATTCATCTGAGGGCAAAAGTGACCACAGCCATGGAGCATAATGAGAACACACCTAAACAGACTGGAATTAGTATCTCCAGATTCTCAGAAATTCATTCTGGGCGATTTTAATCACTCTTGTCTAGGAAAAACAATAGGACGAATCCTATGGTTCAATTTTAGGTGCATTTGTGCCCCTGCAGCTCAACACCAGTCCTGCGTCTCACGGGTGTGTCTGTGGCAAAAGCCAACAATACACTGTACGGGTCAAAATGATAAATTTTTCTTTTATGCCAAAAATCATATTAAGATCATGTTCCATGAAGATATTTTGTAAATTTCCTACCGTAAATATTTCATAAATGTATTATTAGTAGTAATATGCATTGATAAGGACTTCATTTGGACAACTTTACAACTTTTTGGACAAGCTCCAGGGTCACATTTGTGGTTTGTCGTGTTGAGTGTTTTGACTGTTTCTCTGTCTATCAAAGCTCTGGAATCAACCCAGTCTGTTTTGATACGATGACCCAAGGCCCTCGCAGTGTCCGGCGTCTGTCCACGGTGTCGTCAGTGGTCCAGCCCACCTTCGTTCTGACCACTGAGTGGCTTTGGTACTGGGAGGACGAGTATGGAAACTGGATCCTGTATGCTACAGCGGTAAGTGACTGTTGGCGTAATATAACTGTATTATTCAACATTTCACGGCCTTATGATGTTCTGTTTTATTCATCAGGAGGGGGGTCATAACTTGTCCTCCATCTCTAGTGCTGAATTTGAGCAGAAGTATCAGGCCGATAGCAGTGCCGTGGTGGAGTTCACAGCCGGATCACAGACGTACACACTCAGCTTCCAGGGTAACCTAAAAAAAATCACCTTTACCATTCAGTGTTGGGGAATGTTACTTTTTAAAAGTAATGCGTTACAATATTGCATTACTCTCTAAAAATAATACATACTTAGTTACTTTTTAGTTACTATATTAACTATTGTACAGTTGTTTTATTGAAAGTTGTACTTTAAAAAGTGTATAACAAATTTATTCAAATGAAAAGTAACATGCATAACTTAAATATTTGTGTAAATTTCTAAAATAATGCATTGCATCAAAAAACTGTAATGTGATACTTTTACTCACTATATCACAAAAGTAATCTAATTAAGTAATGCATGTTACTTGTAATACGTTACTTGTTACATCACAAAAGTAATCTGATTACGTAATGCATGTTACTTGTAATACGTTACTTGTTACATCACAAAAGTAATCTGATTACGTAATGCATGTTACTTGTAATACGTTACTTGTTGCATCACAAAAGTAATCTGATTACGTAATGCATGTTACTTGTAATAGGTTACTTGTTACATCACAAAAGTAATCTGATTACGTAATGCATGTTACTTGTAATACGTTACTTGTTGCATCACAAAAGTAATCTGATTACGTAATGCATGTTACTTGTAATACGTTACTTGTTGCATCACAAAAGTAATCTGATTACGTAAGGCATGTTACTTGTAATACGTTACTTGTTATATCACAAAAGTAATCTGATTATGTAATGCACGTTACTTGTAACTTGTTACTTTACCCGTTACATCACAGAAGTAATCTATGTAATGCATGTTACTTGTAATAGGTTACTCGTTACATCACCAAAGTAATCTACGTAATGCATGTTACTTGTAATAGGTTACTTGTTACATCACAAAAGTAATCTGATTACGTAATGCATGTTACTTGTAATACGTTACGTTACATCACAAAAGTAATCTCATTATGTAATGCACGTTACTTGTAATACGTTACTTGTTACATCACAAAAGTGATCTCATTATGTAATGCAAGTTACTTGTAATACGTTACTTGTTACATCACAAAAGTAATCTCATTATGTAATGCACATTACTTGTAATGCTTTACTCATTACATCACAGAAGTAATCTGATTACGTAATGCATGTTACTTGTAATACGTGACGTTACATCACAAAAGTAATCTCATTATGTAATGCACGTTACTTGTAACTTGTTACTTTACTCGTTACATCACAAAAGTAATCTACGTAATGCATGTTACTTGTAATAGGTTACTTGTTACATCACAAAAGTAATCTGATTACGTAATGCATGTTACTTGTAATACGTTACTTGTTGCATCACAAAAGTAATCTGATTACGTAATGCATGTTACTTGTAATACGTTACTTGTTGCATCACAAAAGTAATCTGATTACGTAATGCATGTTACTTGTAATACGTTACTTGTTTCATCACAAAAGTAATCTGATTAAGCAATGCACGTTACTTGTAACTTGTTACTTTACTCGTTACATCGCAAAAGTAATCTACGTAATGCATGTTACTTGTAATAGGTTACTTGTTACATCGCAAAAGTAATCTGATTACGTAATGCATGTTACTTGTAATACGTTACTTGTTACATCACAAAAGTAATCTGATTACGTAATGCACGTTACTTGTAATACGTTACTTGTTACATCACAAAAGTAATCTAATTAAGTAATGCATGTTACTTGTAATACGTTACATGTTACATCACAAAAGTAATCTCATTATGTAATGCACGTTACTTGTAAATTGTTACTTTACTCATTACATTGCAAAAGTAATCTACGTAATGCATGTTACTTGTAATAGGTTACTTGTTATATCACAAAAGTAATCTGATTACGTAATGCACGTTACTTGTAATACGTTACTTGTTACATCACAAAAGTAATCTGATTACGTCATGCACGTTACTTGTAATGCGTTACTCATTACATCACAAAAGTAATCTGATTACGTAATACATGTTACTTGTAATACGTTACATGTTACATCACAAAAGTAATCTCATTATGTAATGCACGTTACTTGTAACTTGTTACTTTACTTGTTACATCGCAAAAGTAATCTACGTAATGCATGTTACTTGTAATAGGTTACTTGTTATATCACAAAAGTAATCTGATTACGTAATGCACGTTACTTGTAATACGTTACTTGTTACATCACAAAAGTAATCTGATTACGTCATGCACGTTACTTGTAATGCGTTACTCATTACATCACAAAAGTAATCTGATTACGTAATGCATGTTACTTGTAATACGTTACTTGTTATATCACAAAAGTAATCTCATTATGTAATGCACGTTACTTGTAACTTGTTACTTTACTCGTTACATCACAAAAGTAATCTACGTAATGCATGTTACTTGTAATAGGTTACTTGTTACATCACAAAAGTAATCTGATTACGTGATGCATGTTACTTGTAATACGTTACTTGTTGCATCACAAAAGTAATCTGATTACGTAATGCACGTTACTTGTAATACGTTACTTGTTACATCACAAAAGTAATCTGATTACGTAATGCATGTTACTTGTAATACGTTACGTTACATCACAAAAGTAATCTCATTATGTAATGCACATTACTTGTAATGCGTTACTCATTACATCACAAAAGTAATCTGATTACGTAATGCATGTTACTTGTAATACGTTACATGTTACATCACAAAAGTAATCTCATTATGTAATGCACGTTACTTGTAACTTGTTACTTTACTCGTTACATCGCAAAAGTAATCTACGTAATGCATGTTACTTGTAATAGGTTACTTGTTATATCACAAAAGTAATCTGATTACGTAATGCATGTTACTTGTAATATGTTACTTGTTATATCACAAAAGTAATCTCATTATGTAATGCACGTTACTTGTAACTTGTTACTTTACTCGTTACATCACAAAAGTAATCTACGTAATGCATGTTACTTGTAATAGGTTACTTTACTTGTTACATCACAAAAGTAATCTGATTACGTAATGCATGTTACTTGTAATACGTTACTTGTTGCATCACAAAAGTAATCTGATTACGTAATGCATGTTACTTGTAATACGTTACTTGTTGCATCACAAAAGTAATCTGATTACGTAATGCATGTTACTTGTAATACGTTACTTGTTGCATCACAAAAGTAATCTGATTACGTAATGCACGTTACTTGTGATACGTTACTTGTTACATCACAAAAGTAATCTGATTACGTAATGCATGTTACTTGTAATACGTTACTTGTTACATCACAAAAGTAATCTGATTATGTAATGCATGTTATTTGTAATACGTTACTTGTTCCATCACAAAAGTAATCTGATTACGTAATGCATGTTACTTGTAATACGTTACTTGTTGCATCACAAAAGTAATCTGATTACGTAATGCATGTTACTTGTAATACGTTACTTGTTACATCACAAAAGTAATCTGATTACGTAATGCATGTTATTTGTAATACGTTACTTGTTCCATCACAAAAGTAATCTGATTACGTAATGCATGTTACTTGTAATACGTTACTTGTTGCATCACAAAAGTAATCTGATTACGTAATGCACGTTACTTGTGATACGTTACGTTACATCACAAAAGTAATCTGATTACGTAATGCATGTTACTTGTAATACGGTACTTGTTGCATCACAAAAGTAATCTGATTACGTCATGCACGTTACTTGTAATGCGTTACTCATTACATCACAAAAGTAATCTGATTTTGTAATGCATGTTACTCTCGTTACACCATCACTGAGTGTGAGAGTGTTCATTTGTCACCATGGTAACATTATCTGACTGGTCAACATTGCAGTAGTAGTCTTCAGTAAGGCTGAATACGATGACTGTCATCTTAATGCCATCTTGACTAATCTTGCTCTTCAGATATGATCCAGGAAAACAAGCAATACACAACCAAAAAAGTCATCAGACGTCGTCCCAAATTTGTGTCTGCAGCTGATGTACGAACAATCAAGACAACGTAAGAAAATGCTCCTGCGCTCAGACTTATTCTCTCTCAAACTTTCTGAAACGTGTATGACCGAACACTCTTCACATCTGTTCTCAGTAAAAGGACACCCAACAATTTCAAGGCTCTGCCGGAACACTGGAATAAAGCGCTGACTCCTGAAACCGGATACAAGGTGAGCGGAGATTTTAGGATTCCTTCACAATGTCAATGATTTGCACCACACGACATGTTGATGTTGTTGTGCACTGTTTTGCATAGAGTGTGTCGCTGCAGAGCACGGCAGGTGAGTACATCAGAATCAAAGAGCTGTTCAATCGCACCATGAAAGGCTTCAGCATTCTGAAGATTGACAGGATCCAGAACAAAGCATTATGGGAAGTGTTTCAGTGGTAAGTCCACAAGGGATGAACTTCCATTTTAAGATGAATTACAGCAAGTCTAACGGTGTGCACCCCTTTCAGGCAGAAGGATTGTATGAAAAAGAGCAACGGAGGCAGAGACGTGGCCGAGAAGCAGCTCTTCCACGGCACCGACTGCAAGTATGTAGATGCCATCTGCCTGAACAACTTCGACTGGAGGATCTGTGGAACTCACGGCACAGCCTATGGAAAAGGTGAAGTTCAGATAATAAACAAGAATACAAAAATTCTGTCATCATTTACACACGCTGAGGACATTCCCTGTTAGCTGGTAATTGATATCAGAAAGTAATGCGTTACTTTACTCGTTGCATCACAGAAGTAATCTGATTATGTAATGCACGTTACTTGTAATGTGATACTTTACTCATTGCATCACAGAAGTAATCTGATTACGTAATGCAAGTTACTTGTAATGCGTTACTTTACTCGTTGCATCACAGAAGTAATCTGATTATGTAATGCACGTTACTTGTAATGTGATACTTTACTCATTGCATCACAGAAGTAATCTGATTACGTAATGCAAGTTACTTGTAATGCGTTACTTTACTCGTTGCATCACAGAAGTAATCTGATTACGTAATACATGTTTCTTGTAATGCGTTACTTTACTCGTTGCATCACAGAAGTAATCTGATTACGTAATGCATGTTACTTGTAATGCGTTACTTTACTCGTTACATCACAGAAGTAATCTGATTACGTAATGCACGTTACTTATAATGCGTTACTTTACTCGTCACATCACAGTAGTAATCTGATTACGTAATGCATGTTACTTGTAATGCGTTACTTTACTCGTCACCTCACAGAAGTAATCTGATTACGTAATGCACGTTACTTGTAATGCGTTACTTTACTCGTCACATCACAAAAGTAATCTGACTATGTTAGCTGGTAATTGATATCAGAATTTGCATTTTTGGGTCCAGGAGCCGTTGAATATCCATCATCTCTTTTTGCAGGTAGTTATTTTGCCAGGGATGCGAAATACTCGCACAGCTACACCAAAGATTCAGGCACTCGTTCCATGTTTGTTTGTCGGATTCTGGTTGGCCACTACACCAAAGGTGTTTCTGACTACCTCCGGCCTCCGTCCAAGGATGGAGGAGACACCATCTTCTACGACAGCTGTGTGAATGACATCTACGATCCGTCAATATTTGTTGTGTTTGAAAAGCACCAGATCTACCCCGAGTATCTAATCGAGTACAGAGACTCGAGTGAGTATGAGCCACAGATCCATCCTGCGGTCACGAGACCAACGGTGCCGGTGAGGAGACATGTAGCTGTTCCTGCATACAGCAGCACAAACACCAGCGTCAGAGCCACGCCGTCATATATCTCCTTCACAAGTGCCTCCTCAGCTGCATCTTCCTCAGTCGCGTCCTCCTCCTACTCCTCCTCCTCCTCCTCCTTGTCGTATGCTTCTCCCTCACAGTCCTCTTCCTCAACTTCAGCATCTTCAAAGTCTTCAAAGTCAGAATGCATCATTTGCTGATTGGGCACCATGTGATCACTTCGGTTGCTTTAGAGGACGCCAGTAAATAGTTAATGCTGATAATCAAGTTATAAATGTTACACATTAATAGAAAATGGCAGAAGAAGAGATGTTCTGGTGTCTAGTGCTCTCAGGTTAAAGTCGTGATGAAACTAAAGTAGCGACAGATCCTATTTTAGGTTGGCTTTTCTTGAACAGAATTTAGTAAAGTTGGGATAATCCATTTATTGTCCATTCATTTGGTCATTTATATAAAACAAACAAAAAAAGAAAAGGAGTGGCAATTTCTTGCACTTTTTAAAATATAAATTCATTAAACTCTGTGCAAACAAAAATTATATAAATCTACATCCGTACTGTGACGTAAATCCGAGTGTAGCGAATTATAAAAGAAAATATGTAGAGCTAGGTTTGGTTCTGTGCATCTGTTGTTGATTGGATGTTGAGATGTGGGCGTGGCTCTGGGAAGTGTATGCAGATTAACGCGATCTTGCAGGGGGCGGGGAATCCTGCATATGCCACCGGAGAGAAGACTGTCGTATATATAATCAAATATTACATAATCAAAATACAATCAACATATTCATGGATCACAATAAGATCTATAACATGCATTTAGAAAACAAATGAGGGAATTTTTATGTCATGCTGTCTTTAATGGAAATCTATACTTTGTCTTTATCTTTACTTGGATCTTTGTAATAATCTCAACATTTGAGATAATTGTCAGAATAAAGCTTTCCACAATTGTACACAACTTAAAAGTGTTTTTTCCCCCCGTATATGACATTTTCCACAGTTTCCTCATAATCCTTATATATGTAACCCTGGACCACAAAACCAGTCATAATGCATGTTACTTGTAATGCGTTACTTTACTCATCACATCACAGAAGTAATCTGATTACGTAATGCATGTTACTTGTAATGCGTTACTTTACTCATCACATCACAGAAGTAATCTGATTACGTAATGCATGTTACTTGTAATGCGATACTTTACTCATCACATCACAGTAGTAATCTGATTACGTAATGCATGTTACTTGTAATGCGTTACTTTACTCGTCACATCACAGAAGTAATCTGATTACGTAATGCATGTTACTTGTAATGCGTTACTTTACTCATCACATCACAGAAGTAATCTGATTACGTAATGCATGTTACTTGTAATGCGATACTTTACTCATCACATCACAGTAGTAATCTGATTACGTAATGCATGTTACTTGTAATGCGATACTTTACTCGTGGCATCACAGAAGTAATCTGATTACGTAATGCATGTTACTTGTAATGCGTTACTTTACTCATCACATCACAGAAGTAATCTGATTACGTAATGCATGTTACTTGTAATGCGTTACTTTACTCGTTGCATCACAGAAGTAATCTGGTTACGTAATGCATGTTACTTGTAATGCGTTACTTTACTCGTTACATCACAGAAGTAATCTGATTACGTAATGCATGTTACTTGTAATGCGTTACTTTACTCGTCACATCACAGAAGTAATCTGATTACGTAATGCACGTTACTTGTAATGCGTTACTTTACTCGTTGCATCACAGAAGTAATCTGATTATGTAATGCACGTTACTTGTAATGCGTTACTTTACTCGTTGCATCACAGAAGTAATCTGATTACGTAATGCATGTTACTTGTAATGCGTTACTTTACTCGTCACATCACAGAAGTAATCTGATTACGTAATGCACGTTACTTGTAATGCGTTACTTTACTCGTCACATCACAGAAGTAATCTGATTATGTAATGCACGTTACTTGTAATGCGTTACTTTACACATCACAGAAGTAATCTGATTACGTAATGCATGTTACTTGTAATGCGTTACTTTACTCGTCACATCACAGTAGTAATCTGATTACGTAATGCATGTTACTTGTAATGCGTTACTTTACTCATCACATCACAGAAGTAATCTGGTTACGTAATGCATGTTACTTGTAATGCGTTACTTTACTCGTCACATCACAGAAGTAATCTGATTATGTAATGCACGTTACTTGTAATGCGTTACTTTACTCATCACATCACAGAAGTAATCTGATTACGTAATGCATGTTACTTGTAATGCGATACTTTACTCGTCACATCACAGAAGTAATCTGATTACGTAATGCATGTTACTTGTAATGCGTTACTTTACTCGTCACATCACAGAAGTAATCTGATTACGTAATGCATGTTACTTGTAATGCGTTACTTTACTCGTCACATCACAGAAGTAATCTGATTACGTAATGCACGTTACTTGTAATGCGATACTTTACTCGTCACATCACAGAAGTAACCTGATTACGTAATGCATGTTACTTGTAATGCGTTACTTTACTCGTAGCATCACAGAAGTAATCTGATTACGTAATGCATGTTACTTGTAATGCGTTACTTTACTCGTCACATCACAGAAGTAATCTGATTACGTAATGCATGTTACTTGTAATGTGTTACTTTACTCGTCACATCACAGTAGTAATCTGATTACGTAATGCATGTTACTTGTAATGCGTTACTTTACTCATCACATCACAGAAGTAATCTGATTACGTAATGCATGTTACTTGTAATGCGATACTTTACTCGTCACATCACAGAAGTAATCTGATTACGTAATGCATGTTACTTGTAATGCGTTACTTTACTCATCACATCACAGAAGTAATCTGATTACGTAATGCATGTTACTTGTAATGCGATACTTTACTCGTCACATCACAGAAGTAATCTGATTACGTAATGCATGTTACTTGTAATGCGTTACTTTACTCGTCACATCACAGAAGTAATCTGATTACGTAATGCATGTTACTTGTAATGCGTTACTTTACTCGTCACATCACAGAAGTAATCTGATTACGTAATGCACGTTACTTGTAATGCGTTACTTTACTCGTCACATCACAAAAGTAATCTGATTACGTAATGCATGTTACTTGTAATGCGTTACTTTACTCGTCACATCACAGAAGTAATCTGATTACGTAATGCACGTTACTTGTAATGCGTTACTTTACTCGTCACATCACAAAAGTAATCTGACTATGTTAGCTGGTAATTGATATCAGAATTTGCATTTTTGGGTCCAGGAGCCGTTGAATATCCATCATCTCTTTTTGCAGGTAGTTATTTTGCCAGGGATGCGAAATACTCGCACAGCTACACCAAAGATTCAGGCACTCGTTCCATGTTTGTTTGTCGGATTCTGGTTGGCCACTACACCAAAGGTGTTTCTGACTACCTCCGGCCTCCGTCCAAGGATGGAGGAGACACCATCTTCTACGACAGCTGTGTGAATGACATCTACGATCCGTCAATATTTGTTGTGTTTGAAAAGCACCAGATCTACCCCGAGTATCTAATCGAGTACAGAGACTCGAGTGAGTATGAGCCACAGATCCATCCTGCGGTCACGAGACCAACGGTGCCGGTGAGGAGACATGTAGCTGTTCCTGCATACAGCAGCACAAACACCAGCGTCAGAGCCACGCCGTCATATATCTCCTTCACAAGTGCCTCCTCAGCTGCATCTTCCTCAGTCGCGTCCTCCTCCTACTCCTCCTCCTCCTCCTCCTTGTCGTATGCTTCTCCCTCACAGTCCTCTTCCTCAACTTCAGCATCTTCAAAGTCTTCAAAGTCAGAATGCATCATTTGCTGATTGGGCACCATGTGATCACTTCGGTTGCTTTAGAGGACGCCAGTAAATAGTTAATGCTGATAATCAAGTTATAAATGTTACACATTAATAGAAAATGGCAGAAGAAGAGATGTTCTGGTGTCTAGTGCTCTCAGGTTAAAGTCGTGATGAAACTAAAGTAGCGACAGATCCTATTTTAGGTTGGCTTTTCTTGAACAGAATTTAGTAAAGTTGGGATAATCCATTTATTGTCCATTCATTTGGTCATTTATATAAAACAAACAAAAAAAGAAAAGGAGTGGCAATTTCTTGCACTTTTTAAAATATAAATTCATTAAACTCTGTGCAAACAAAAATTATATAAATCTACATCCGTACTGTGACGTAAATCCGAGTGTAGCGAATTATAAAAGAAAATATGTAGAGCTAGGTTTGGTTCTGTGCATCTGTTGTTGATTGGATGTTGAGATGTGGGCGTGGCTCTGGGAAGTGTATGCAGATTAACGCGATCTTGCAGGGGGCGGGGAATCCTGCATATGCCACCGGAGAGAAGACTGTCGTATATATAATCAAATATTACATAATCAAAATACAATCAACATATTCATGGATCACAATAAGATCTATAACATGCATTTAGAAAACAAATGAGGGAATTTTTATGTCATGCTGTCTTTAATGGAAATCTATACTTTGTCTTTATCTTTACTTGGATCTTTGTAATAATCTCAACATTTGAGATAATTGTCAGAATAAAGCTTTCCACAATTGTACACAACTTAAAAGTGTTTTTTCCCCCCGTATATGACATTTTCCACAGTTTCCTCATAATCCTTATATATGTAACCCTGGACCACAAAACCAGTCATAATGCATGTTACTTGTAATGCGTTACTTTACTCATCACATCACAGAAGTAATCTGATTACGTAATGCATGTTACTTGTAATGCGTTACTTTACTCATCACATCACAGAAGTAATCTGATTACGTAATGCATGTTACTTGTAATGCGATACTTTACTCATCACATCACAGTAGTAATCTGATTACGTAATGCATGTTACTTGTAATGCGTTACTTTACTCGTCACATCACAGAAGTAATCTGATTACGTAATGCATGTTACTTGTAATGCGTTACTTTACTCATCACATCACAGAAGTAATCTGATTACGTAATGCATGTTACTTGTAATGCGATACTTTACTCATCACATCACAGTAGTAATCTGATTACGTAATGCATGTTACTTGTAATGCGATACTTTACTCGTGGCATCACAGAAGTAATCTGATTACGTAATGCATGTTACTTGTAATGCGTTACTTTACTCATCACATCACAGAAGTAATCTGATTACGTAATGCATGTTACTTGTAATGCGTTACTTTACTCGTTGCATCACAGAAGTAATCTGGTTACGTAATGCATGTTACTTGTAATGCGTTACTTTACTCGTTACATCACAGAAGTAATCTGATTACGTAATGCATGTTACTTGTAATGCGTTACTTTACTCGTCACATCACAGAAGTAATCTGATTACGTAATGCACGTTACTTGTAATGCGTTACTTTACTCGTTGCATCACAGAAGTAATCTGATTATGTAATGCACGTTACTTGTAATGCGTTACTTTACTCGTTGCATCACAGAAGTAATCTGATTACGTAATGCATGTTACTTGTAATGCGTTACTTTACTCGTCACATCACAGAAGTAATCTGATTACGTAATGCACGTTACTTGTAATGCGTTACTTTACTCGTCACATCACAGAAGTAATCTGATTATGTAATGCACGTTACTTGTAATGCGTTACTTTACACATCACAGAAGTAATCTGATTACGTAATGCATGTTACTTGTAATGCGTTACTTTACTCGTCACATCACAGTAGTAATCTGATTACGTAATGCATGTTACTTGTAATGCGTTACTTTACTCATCACATCACAGAAGTAATCTGGTTACGTAATGCATGTTACTTGTAATGCGTTACTTTACTCGTCACATCACAGAAGTAATCTGATTATGTAATGCACGTTACTTGTAATGCGTTACTTTACTCATCACATCACAGAAGTAATCTGATTACGTAATGCATGTTACTTGTAATGCGATACTTTACTCGTCACATCACAGAAGTAATCTGATTACGTAATGCATGTTACTTGTAATGCGTTACTTTACTCGTCACATCACAGAAGTAATCTGATTACGTAATGCATGTTACTTGTAATGCGTTACTTTACTCGTCACATCACAGAAGTAATCTGATTACGTAATGCACGTTACTTGTAATGCGATACTTTACTCGTCACATCACAGAAGTAACCTGATTACGTAATGCATGTTACTTGTAATGCGTTACTTTACTCGTAGCATCACAGAAGTAATCTGATTACGTAATGCATGTTACTTGTAATGCGTTACTTTACTCGTCACATCACAGAAGTAATCTGATTACGTAATGCATGTTACTTGTAATGTGTTACTTTACTCGTCACATCACAGTAGTAATCTGATTACGTAATGCATGTTACTTGTAATGCGTTACTTTACTCATCACATCACAGAAGTAATCTGATTACGTAATGCATGTTACTTGTAATGCGATACTTTACTCGTCACATCACAGAAGTAATCTGATTACGTAATGCATGTTACTTGTAATGCGTTACTTTACTCATCACATCACAGAAGTAATCTGATTACGTAATGCATGTTACTTGTAATGCGATACTTTACTCGTCACATCACAGAAGTAATCTGATTACGTAATGCATGTTACTTGTAATGCGTTACTTTACTCGTCACATCACAGAAGTAATCTGATTACGTAATGCATGTTACTTGTAATGCGTTACTTTACTCGTCACATCACAGAAGTAATCTGATTACGTAATGCACGTTACTTGTAATGCGTTACTTTACTCGTCACATCACAAAAGTAATCTGATTACGTAATGCATGTTACTTGTAATGCGTTACTTTACTCGTCACATCACAGAAGTAATCTGATTACGTAATGCACGTTACTTGTAATGCGTTACTTTACTCGTCACATCACAAAAGTAATCTGACTATGTTAGCTGGTAATTGATATCAGAATTTGCATTTTTGGGTCCAGGAGCCGTTGAATATCCATCATCTCTTTTTGCAGGTAGTTATTTTGCCAGGGATGCGAAATACTCGCACAGCTACACCAAAGATTCAGGCACTCGTTCCATGTTTGTTTGTCGGATTCTGGTTGGCCACTACACCAAAGGTGTTTCTGACTACCTCCGGCCTCCGTCCAAGGATGGAGGAGACACCATCTTCTACGACAGCTGTGTGAATGACATCTACGATCCATCAATATTTGTTGTGTTTGAAAAGCACCAGATCTACCCCGAGTATCTAATCGAGTACAGAGACTCGAGTGAGTATGAGCCACAGATCCATCCTGCGGTCACGAGACCAACGGTGCCGGTGAGGAGACATGTAGCTGTTCCTGCATACAGCAGCACAAACACCAGCGTCAGAGCCACGCCGTCATATATCTCCTTCACAAGTGCCTCCTCAGCTGCATCTTCCTCAGTCGCGTCCTCCTCCTACTCCTCCTCCTCCTCCTCCTCCTCCTTGTCGTATGCTTCTCCCTCACAGTCCTCTTCCTCAACTTCAGCATCTTCAAAGTCTTCAAAGTCAGAATGCATCATTTGCTGATTGGGCACCATGTGATCACTTCGGTTGCTTTAGAGGACGCCAGTAAATAGTTAATGCTGATAATCAAGTTATAAATGTTACACATTAATAGAAAATGGCAGAAGAAGAGATGTTCTGGTGTCTAGTGCTCTCAGGTTAAAGTCGTGATGAAACTAAAGTAGCGACAGATCCTATTTTAGGTTGGCTTTTCTTGAACAGAATTTAGTAAAGTTGGGATAATCCATTTATTGTCCATTCATTTGGTCATTTATATAAAACAAACAAAAAAAGAAAAGGAGTGGCAATTTCTTGCACTTTTTAAAATATAAATTCATTAAACTCTGTGCAAACAAAAATTATATAAATCTACATCCGTACTGTGACGTAAATCCGAGTGTAGCGAATTATAAAAGAAAATATGTAGAGCTAGGTTTGGTTCTGTGCATCTGTTGTTGATTGGATGTTGAGATGTGGGCGTGGCTCTGGGAAGTGTATGCAGATTAACGCGATCTTGCAGGGGGCGGGGAATCCTGCATATGCCACCGGAGAGAAGACTGTCGTATATATAATCAAATATTACATAATCAAAATACAATCAACATATTCATGGATCACAATAAGATCTATAACATGCATTTAGAAAACAAATGAGGGAATTTTTATGTCATGCTGTCTTTAATGGAAATCTATACTTTGTCTTTATCTTTACTTGGATCTTTGTAATAATCTCAACATTTGAGATAATTGTCAGAATAAAGCTTTCCACAATTGTACACAACTTAAAAGTGTTTTTTCCCCCCGTATATGACATTTTCCACAGTTTCCTCATAATCCTTATATATGTAACCCTGGACCACAAAACCAGTCATAATGCATGTTACTTGTAATGCGTTACTTTACTCATCACATCACAGTAGTAATCTGATTACGTAATGCATGTTACTTGTAATGCGTTACTTTACTCGTCACATCACAGAAGTAATCTGATTACGTAATGCATGTTACTTGTAATGCGTTACTTTACTCGTCACATCACAGAAGTAATCTGATTACGTAATGCATGTTACTTGTAATGCGTTACTTTACTCGTCACATCACAGAAGTAATCTGATTATGTAATGCACGTTACTTGTAATGCGTTACTTTACACATCACAGAAGTAATCTGATTACGTAATGCATGTTACTTGTAATGCGATACTTTACTCGTCACATCACAGAAGTAATCTGATTATGTAATGCACGTTACTTGTAATGCGTTACTTTACTCATCACATCACAGAAGTAATCTGATTATGTAATGCATGTTACTTGTAATGCGTTACTTTACTCGTAGCATCACAGAAGTAATCTGATTACGTAATGCATGTTACTTGTAATGCGTTACTTTACTCATCACATCACAGAAGTAATCTGATTACGTAATGCATGTTACTTGTAATGCGATACTTTACTCGTCACATCACAGAAGTAATCTGATTACGTAATGCATGTTACTTGTAATGCGTTACTTTACTCGTCACATCACAGAAGTAATCTGATTACGTAATGCATGTTACTTGTAATGTGTTACTTTACTCGTCACATCACAGTAGTAATCTGATTACGTAATGCATGTTACTTGTAATGCGTTACTTTACTCGTCACATCACAGAAGTAATCTGATTACGTAATGCACGTTACTTGTAATGCGTTACTTTACTCGTTGCATCACAGAAGTAATCTGATTATGTAATGCATGTTACTTGTAATGCGATACTTTACTCGTTGCATCACAGAAGTAATCTGATTACGTAATGCATGTTACTTGTAATGCGATACTTTACTCGTCACATCACAGAAGTAATCTGATTACGTAATGCATGTTACTTGTAATGCGTTACTTTACTCGTCACATCACAGAAGTAATCTGATTACGTAATGCATGTTACTTGTAATGCGTTACTTTACTCGTTGCATCACAGAAGTAATCTGATTACGTAATGCATGTTACTTGTAATGCGATACTTTACTCGTGGCATCACAGAAGTAATCTGATTACGTAATGCATGTTACTTGTAATGCGATACTTTACTCGTCACATCACAGAAGTAATCTGATTACGTAATGCATGTTACTTGTAATGCGATACTTTACTCGTGGCATCACAGAAGTAATCTGATTACGTAATGCATGTTACTTGTAATGCGTTACTTTACTCGTCACATCACAGAAGTAATCTGATTACGTAATGCACGTTACTTGTAATGCGATACTTTACTCGTCACATCACAGAAGTAACCTGATTACGTAATGCATGTTACTTGTAATGCGTTACTTTACTCGTAGCATCACAGAAGTAATCTGATTACGTAATGCATGTTACTTGTAATGCGTTACTTTACTCGTCACATCACAGAAGTAATCTGATTACGTAATGCATGTTACTTGTAATGTGTTACTTTACTCGTCACATCACAGTAGTAATCTGATTACGTAATGCATGTTACTTGTAATGCGTTACTTTACTCATCACATCACAGAAGTAATCTGATTACGTAATGCATGTTACTTGTAATGCGATACTTTACTCGTCACATCACAGAAGTAATCTGATTACGTAATGCATGTTACTTGTAATGCGTTACTTTACTCATCACATCACAGAAGTAATCTGATTACGTAATGCATGTTACTTGTAATGCGATACTTTACTCGTCACATCACAGAAGTAATCTGATTACGTAATGCATGTTACTTGTAATGCGTTACTTTACTCGTCACATCACAGAAGTAATCTGATTACGTAATGCATGTTACTTGTAATGCGTTACTTTACTCGTCACATCACAGAAGTAATCTGATTACGTAATGCACGTTACTTGTAATGCGTTACTTTACTCGTCACATCACAAAAGTAATCTGATTACGTAATGCATGTTACTTGTAATGCGTTACTTTACTCGTCACATCACAGAAGTAATCTGATTACGTAATGCACGTTACTTGTAATGCGTTACTTTACTCGTCACATCACAAAAGTAATCTGACTATGTTAGCTGGTAATTGATATCAGAATTTGCATTTTTGGGTCCAGGAGCCGTTGAATATCCATCATCTCTTTTTGCAGGTAGTTATTTTGCCAGGGATGCGAAATACTCGCACAGCTACACCAAAGATTCAGGCACTCGTTCCATGTTTGTTTGTCGGATTCTGGTTGGCCACTACACCAAAGGTGTTTCTGACTACCTCCGGCCTCCGTCCAAGGATGGAGGAGACACCATCTTCTACGACAGCTGTGTGAATGACATCTACGATCCGTCAATATTTGTTGTGTTTGAAAAGCACCAGATCTACCCCGAGTATCTAATCGAGTACAGAGACTCGAGTGAGTATGAGCCACAGATCCATCCTGCGGTCACGAGACCAACGGTGCCGGTGAGGAGACATGTAGCTGTTCCTGCATACAGCAGCACAAACACCAGCGTCAGAGCCACGCCGTCATATATCTCCTTCACAAGTGCCTCCTCAGCTGCATCTTCCTCAGTCGCGTCCTCCTCCTACTCCTCCTCCTCCTCCTCCTCCTCCTTGTCGTATGCTTCTCCCTCACAGTCCTCTTCCTCAACTTCAGCATCTTCAAAGTCTTCAAAGTCAGAATGCATCATTTGCTGATTGGGCACCATGTGATCACTTCGGTTGCTTTAGAGGACGCCAGTAAATAGTTAATGCTGATAATCAAGTTATAAATGTTACACATTAATAGAAAATGGCAGAAGAAGAGATGTTCTGGTGTCTAGTGCTCTCAGGTTAAAGTCGTGATGAAACTAAAGTAGCGACAGATCCTATTTTAGGTTGGCTTTTCTTGAACAGAATTTAGTAAAGTTGGGATAATCCATTTATTGTCCATTCATTTGGTCATTTATATAAAACAAACAAAAAAAGAAAAGGAGTGGCAATTTCTTGCACTTTTTAAAATATAAATTCATTAAACTCTGTGCAAACAAAAATTATATAAATCTACATCCGTACTGTGACGTAAATCCGAGTGTAGCGAATTATAAAAGAAAATATGTAGAGCTAGGTTTGGTTCTGTGCATCTGTTGTTGATTGGATGTTGAGATGTGGGCGTGGCTCTGGGAAGTGTATGCAGATTAACGCGATCTTGCAGGGGGCGGGGAATCCTGCATATGCCACCGGAGAGAAGACTGTCGTATATATAATCAAATATTACATAATCAAAATACAATCAACATATTCATGGATCACAATAAGATCTATAACATGCATTTAGAAAACAAATGAGGGAATTTTTATGTCATGCTGTCTTTAATGGAAATCTATACTTTGTCTTTATCTTTACTTGGATCTTTGTAATAATCTCAACATTTGAGATAATTGTCAGAATAAAGCTTTCCACAATTGTACACAACTTAAAAGTGTTTTTTCCCCCCGTATATGACATTTTCCACAGTTTCCTCATAATCCTTATATATGTAACCCTGGACCACAAAACCAGTCATAATGCATGTTACTTGTAATGCGTTACTTTACTCATCACATCACAGTAGTAATCTGATTACGTAATGCATGTTACTTGTAATGCGTTACTTTACTCGTCACATCACAGAAGTAATCTGATTACGTAATGCATGTTACTTGTAATGCGTTACTTTACTCGTCACATCACAGAAGTAATCTGATTACGTAATGCATGTTACTTGTAATGCGTTACTTTACTCGTCACATCACAGAAGTAATCTGATTATGTAATGCACGTTACTTGTAATGCGTTACTTTACACATCACAGAAGTAATCTGATTACGTAATGCATGTTACTTGTAATGCGATACTTTACTCGTCACATCACAGAAGTAATCTGATTATGTAATGCACGTTACTTGTAATGCGTTACTTTACTCATCACATCACAGAAGTAATCTGATTATGTAATGCATGTTACTTGTAATGCGTTACTTTACTCGTAGCATCACAGAAGTAATCTGATTACGTAATGCATGTTACTTGTAATGCGTTACTTTACTCATCACATCACAGAAGTAATCTGATTACGTAATGCATGTTACTTGTAATGCGATACTTTACTCGTCACATCACAGAAGTAATCTGATTACGTAATGCATGTTACTTGTAATGCGTTACTTTACTCGTCACATCACAGAAGTAATCTGATTACGTAATGCATGTTACTTGTAATGTGTTACTTTACTCGTCACATCACAGTAGTAATCTGATTACGTAATGCATGTTACTTGTAATGCGTTACTTTACTCGTCACATCACAGAAGTAATCTGATTACGTAATGCACGTTACTTGTAATGCGTTACTTTACTCGTTGCATCACAGAAGTAATCTGATTATGTAATGCATGTTACTTGTAATGCGATACTTTACTCGTTGCATCACAGAAGTAATCTGATTACGTAATGCATGTTACTTGTAATGCGATACTTTACTCGTCACATCACAGAAGTAATCTGATTACGTAATGCATGTTACTTGTAATGCGTTACTTTACTCGTCACATCACAGAAGTAATCTGATTACGTAATGCATGTTACTTGTAATGCGTTACTTTACTCGTTGCATCACAGAAGTAATCTGATTACGTAATGCATGTTACTTGTAATGCGATACTTTACTCGTGGCATCACAGAAGTAATCTGATTACGTAATGCATGTTACTTGTAATGCGATACTTTACTCGTCACATCACAGAAGTAATCTGATTACGTAATGCATGTTACTTGTAATGCGATACTTTACTCGTGGCATCACAGAAGTAATCTGATTACGTAATGCATGTTACTTGTAATGCGTTACTTTACTCGTCACATCACAGAAGTAATCTGATTACGTAATGCACGTTACTTGTAATGCGATACTTTACTCGTCACATCACAGAAGTAACCTGATTACGTAATGCATGTTACTTGTAATGCGTTACTTTACTCGTAGCATCACAGAAGTAATCTGATTACGTAATGCATGTTACTTGTAATGCGTTACTTTACTCGTCACATCACAGAAGTAATCTGATTACGTAATGCATGTTACTTGTAATGTGTTACTTTACTCGTCACATCACAGTAGTAATCTGATTACGTAATGCATGTTACTTGTAATGCGTTACTTTACTCATCACATCACAGAAGTAATCTGATTACGTAATGCATGTTACTTGTAATGCGATACTTTACTCGTCACATCACAGAAGTAATCTGATTACGTAATGCATGTTACTTGTAATGCGTTACTTTACTCATCACATCACAGAAGTAATCTGATTACGTAATGCATGTTACTTGTAATGCGATACTTTACTCGTCACATCACAGAAGTAATCTGATTACGTAATGCATGTTACTTGTAATGCGTTACTTTACTCGTCACATCACAGAAGTAATCTGATTACGTAATGCATGTTACTTGTAATGCGTTACTTTACTCGTCACATCACAGAAGTAATCTGATTACGTAATGCACGTTACTTGTAATGCGTTACTTTACTCGTCACATCACAAAAGTAATCTGATTACGTAATGCATGTTACTTGTAATGCGTTACTTTACTCGTCACATCACAGAAGTAATCTGATTACGTAATGCACGTTACTTGTAATGCGTTACTTTACTCGTCACATCACAAAAGTAATCTGACTATGTTAGCTGGTAATTGATATCAGAATTTGCATTTTTGGGTCCAGGAGCCGTTGAATATCCATCATCTCTTTTTGCAGGTAGTTATTTTGCCAGGGATGCGAAATACTCGCACAGCTACACCAAAGATTCAGGCACTCGTTCCATGTTTGTTTGTCGGATTCTGGTTGGCCACTACACCAAAGGTGTTTCTGACTACCTCCGGCCTCCGTCCAAGGATGGAGGAGACACCATCTTCTACGACAGCTGTGTGAATGACATCTACGATCCATCAATATTTGTTGTGTTTGAAAAGCACCAGATCTACCCCGAGTATCTAATCGAGTACAGAGACTCGAGTGAGTATGAGCCACAGATCCATCCTGCGGTCACGAGACCAACGGTGCCGGTGAGGAGACATGTAGCTGTTCCTGCATACAGCAGCACAAACACCAGCGTCAGAGCCACGCCGTCATATATCTCCTTCACAAGTGCCTCCTCAGCTGCATCTTCCTCAGTCGCGTCCTCCTCCTACTCCTCCTCCTCCTCCTCCTCCTCCTTGTCGTATGCTTCTCCCTCACAGTCCTCTTCCTCAACTTCAGCATCTTCAAAGTCTTCAAAGTCAGAATGCATCATTTGCTGATTGGGCACCATGTGATCACTTCGGTTGCTTTAGAGGACGCCAGTAAATAGTTAATGCTGATAATCAAGTTATAAATGTTACACATTAATAGAAAATGGCAGAAGAAGAGATGTTCTGGTGTCTAGTGCTCTCAGGTTAAAGTCGTGATGAAACTAAAGTAGCGACAGATCCTATTTTAGGTTGGCTTTTCTTGAACAGAATTTAGTAAAGTTGGGATAATCCATTTATTGTCCATTCATTTGGTCATTTATATAAAACAAACAAAAAAAGAAAAGGAGTGGCAATTTCTTGCACTTTTTAAAATATAAATTCATTAAACTCTGTGCAAACAAAAATTATATAAATCTACATCCGTACTGTGACGTAAATCCGAGTGTAGCGAATTATAAAAGAAAATATGTAGAGCTAGGTTTGGTTCTGTGCATCTGTTGTTGATTGGATGTTGAGATGTGGGCGTGGCTCTGGGAAGTGTATGCAGATTAACGCGATCTTGCAGGGGGCGGGGAATCCTGCATATGCCACCGGAGAGAAGACTGTCGTATATATAATCAAATATTACATAATCAAAATACAATCAACATATTCATGGATCACAATAAGATCTATAACATGCATTTAGAAAACAAATGAGGGAATTTTTATGTCATGCTGTCTTTAATGGAAATCTATACTTTGTCTTTATCTTTACTTGGATCTTTGTAATAATCTCAACATTTGAGATAATTGTCAGAATAAAGCTTTCCACAATTGTACACAACTTAAAAGTGTTTTTTCCCCCCGTATATGACATTTTCCACAGTTTCCTCATAATCCTTATATATGTAACCCTGGACCACAAAACCAGTCATAATGCATGTTACTTGTAATGCGTTACTTTACTCATCACATCACAGTAGTAATCTGATTACGTAATGCATGTTACTTGTAATGCGTTACTTTACTCGTCACATCACAGAAGTAATCTGATTACGTAATGCATGTTACTTGTAATGCGTTACTTTACTCGTCACATCACAGAAGTAATCTGATTACGTAATGCATGTTACTTGTAATGCGTTACTTTACTCGTCACATCACAGAAGTAATCTGATTATGTAATGCACGTTACTTGTAATGCGTTACTTTACACATCACAGAAGTAATCTGATTACGTAATGCATGTTACTTGTAATGCGATACTTTACTCGTCACATCACAGAAGTAATCTGATTATGTAATGCACGTTACTTGTAATGCGTTACTTTACTCATCACATCACAGAAGTAATCTGATTATGTAATGCATGTTACTTGTAATGCGTTACTTTACTCGTAGCATCACAGAAGTAATCTGATTACGTAATGCATGTTACTTGTAATGCGTTACTTTACTCATCACATCACAGAAGTAATCTGATTACGTAATGCATGTTACTTGTAATGCGATACTTTACTCGTCACATCACAGAAGTAATCTGATTACGTAATGCATGTTACTTGTAATGCGGTACTTTACTCGTCACATCACAGAAGTAATCTGATTACGTAATGCATGTTACTTGTAATGTGTTACTTTACTCGTCACATCACAGTAGTAATCTGATTACGTAATGCATGTTACTTGTAATGCGTTACTTTACTCGTCACATCACAGAAGTAATCTGATTACGTAATGCACGTTACTTGTAATGCGTTACTTTACTCGTTGCATCACAGAAGTAATCTGATTATGTAATGCATGTTACTTGTAATGCGATACTTTACTCGTTGCATCACAGAAGTAATCTGATTACGTAATGCATGTTACTTGTAATGCGATACTTTACTCGTCACATCACAGAAGTAATCTGATTACGTAATGCATGTTACTTGTAATGCGTTACTTTACTCGTCACATCACAGAAGTAATCTGATTACGTAATGCATGTTACTTGTAATGCGTTACTTTACTCGTTGCATCACAGAAGTAATCTGATTACGTAATGCATGTTACTTGTAATGCGATACTTTACTCGTGGCATCACAGAAGTAATCTGATTACGTAATGCATGTTACTTGTAATGCGATACTTTACTCGTCACATCACAGAAGTAATCTGATTACGTAATGCATGTTACTTGTAATGCGATACTTTACTCGTGGCATCACAGAAGTAATCTGATTACGTAATGCATGTTACTTGTAATGCGTTACTTTACTCGTGGCATCACAGAAGTAATCTGATTACGTAATGCATGTTACTTGTAATGCGATACTTTACTCGTGGCATCACAGAAGTAATCTGATTACGTAATGCATGTTACTTGTAATGCGATACTTTACTCGTGGCATCACAGAAGTAATCTGATTACGTAATGCATGTTACTTGTAATGCGATACTTTACTCGTCACATCACAGAAGTAATCTGATTACGTAATGCATGTTACTTGTAATGCGTTACTTTACTCGTTGCATCACAGAAGTAATCTGATTACGTAATGCACGTTACTTGTAATGCGTTACTTTACTCGTCACATCACAAAAGTAATCTGACTATGTTAGCTGGTAATTGATATCAGAATTTGCATTTTTGGGTCCAGGAGCCGTTGAATATCCATCATCTCTTTTTGCAGGTAGTTATTTTGCCAGGGATGCGAAATACTCGCACAGCTACACCAAAGATTCAGGCACTCGTTCCATGTTTGTTTGTCGGATTCTGGTTGGCCACTACACCAAAGGTGTTTCTGACTACCTCCGGCCTCCGTCCAAGGATGGAGGAGACACCATCTTCTACGACAGCTGTGTGAATGACATCTACGATCCGTCAATATTTGTTGTGTTTGAAAAGCACCAGATCTACCCCGAGTATCTAATCGAGTACAGAGACTCGAGTGAGTATGAGCCACAGATCCATCCTGCGGTCACGAGACCAACGGTGCCGGTGAGGAGACATGTAGCTGTTCCTGCATACAGCAGCACAAACACCAGCGTCAGAGCCACGCCGTCATATATCTCCTTCACAAGTGCCTCCTCAGCTGCATCTTCCTCAGTCGCGTCCTCCTCCTACTCCTCCTCCTCCTCCTCCTCCTCCTTGTCGTATGCTTCTCCCTCACAGTCCTCTTCCTCAACTTCAGCATCTTCAAAGTCTTCAAAGTCAGAATGCATCATTTGCTGATTGGGCACCATGTGATCACTTCGGTTGCTTTAGAGGACGCCAGTAAATAGTTAATGCTGATAATCAAGTTATAAATGTTACACATTAATAGAAAATGGCAGAAGAAGAGATGTTCTGGTGTCTAGTGCTCTCAGGTTAAAGTCGTGATGAAACTAAAGTAGCGACAGATCCTATTTTAGGTTGGCTTTTCTTGAACAGAATTTAGTAAAGTTGGGATAATCCATTTATTGTCCATTCATTTGGTCATTTATATAAAACAAACAAAAAAAGAAAAGGAGTGGCAATTTCTTGCACTTTTTAAAATATAAATTCATTAAACTCTGTGCAAACAAAAATTATATAAATCTACATCCGTACTGTGACGTAAATCCGAGTGTAGCGAATTATAAAAGAAAATATGTAGAGCTAGGTTTGGTTCTGTGCATCTGTTGTTGATTGGATGTTGAGATGTGGGCGTGGCTCTGGGAAGTGTATGCAGATTAACGCGATCTTGCAGGGGGCGGGGAATCCTGCATATGCCACTGGAGAGAAGACTGTCGTATATATAATCAAATATTACATAATCAAAATACAATCAACATATTCATGGATCACAATAAGATCTATAACATGCATTTAGAAAACAAATGAGGGAATTTTTATGTCATGCTGTCTTTAATGGAAATCTATACTTTGTCTTTATCTTTACTTGGATCTTTGTAATAATCTCAACATTTGAGATAATTGTCAGAATAAAGCTTTCCACAATTGTACACAACTTAAAAGTGTTTTTTCCCCCCGTATATGACATTTTCCACAGTTTCCTCATAATCCTTATATATGTAACCCTGGACCACAAAACCAGTCATAATGCATGTTACTTGTAATGCGATACTTTACTCGTCACATCACAGAAGTAATCTGATTACGTAATGCATGTTACTTGTAATGCGTTACTTTACTCATCACATCACAGAAGTAATCTGATTACGTAATGCATGTTACTTGTAATGTGTTACTTTACTCATCACATCACAGAAGTAATCTGATTACGTAATGCATGTTACTTGTAATGCGATACTTTACTCATCACATCACAGTAGTAATCTGATTACGTAATGCATGTTACTTGTAATGCGTTACTTTACTCGTCACATCACAGAAGTAATCTGATTACGTAATGCACGTTACTTGTAATGCGATACTTTACTCGTCACATCACAGAAGTAACCTGATTACGTAATGCATGTTACTTGTAATGCGTTACTTTACTCGTAGCATCACAGAAGTAATCTGATTACGTAATGCATGTTACTTGTAATGCGTTACTTTACTCGTCACATCACAGAAGTAATCTGATTACGTAATGCATGTTACTTGTAATGTGTTACTTTACTCGTCACATCACAGTAGTAATCTGATTACGTAATGCATGTTACTTGTAATGCGTTACTTTACTCATCACATCACAGAAGTAATCTGATTACGTAATGCATGTTACTTGTAATGCGATACTTTACTCGTCACATCACAGAAGTAATCTGATTACGTAATGCATGTTACTTGTAATGCGTTACTTTACTCATCACATCACAGAAGTAATCTGATTACGTAATGCATGTTACTTGTAATGCGATACTTTACTCGTCACATCACAGAAGTAATCTGATTACGTAATGCATGTTACTTGTAATGCGTTACTTTACTCGTCACATCACAGAAGTAATCTGATTACGTAATGCATGTTACTTGTAATGCGTTACTTTACTCGTCACATCACAGAAGTAATCTGATTACGTAATGCACGTTACTTGTAATGCGTTACTTTACTCGTCACATCACAAAAGTAATCTGATTACGTAATGCATGTTACTTGTAATGCGTTACTTTACTCGTCACATCACAGAAGTAATCTGATTACGTAATGCACGTTACTTGTAATGCGTTACTTTACTCGTCACATCACAAAAGTAATCTGACTATGTTAGCTGGTAATTGATATCAGAATTTGCATTTTTGGGTCCAGGAGCCGTTGAATATCCATCATCTCTTTTTGCAGGTAGTTATTTTGCCAGGGATGCGAAATACTCGCACAGCTACACCAAAGATTCAGGCACTCGTTCCATGTTTGTTTGTCGGATTCTGGTTGGCCACTACACCAAAGGTGTTTCTGACTACCTCCGGCCTCCGTCCAAGGATGGAGGAGACACCATCTTCTACGACAGCTGTGTGAATGACATCTACGATCCGTCAATATTTGTTGTGTTTGAAAAGCACCAGATCTACCCCGAGTATCTAATCGAGTACAGAGACTCGAGTGAGTATGAGCCACAGATCCATCCTGCGGTCACGAGACCAACGGTGCCGGTGAGGAGACATGTAGCTGTTCCTGCATACAGCAGCACAAACACCAGCGTCAGAGCCACGCCGTCATATATCTCCTTCACAAGTGCCTCCTCAGCTGCATCTTCCTCAGTCGCGTCCTCCTCCTACTCCTCCTCCTCCTCCTCCTCCTCCTTGTCGTATGCTTCTCCCTCACAGTCCTCTTCCTCAACTTCAGCATCTTCAAAGTCTTCAAAGTCAGAATGCATCATTTGCTGATTGGGCACCATGTGATCACTTCGGTTGCTTTAGAGGACGCCAGTAAATAGTTAATGCTGATAATCAAGTTATAAATGTTACACATTAATAGAAAATGGCAGAAGAAGAGATGTTCTGGTGTCTAGTGCTCTCAGGTTAAAGTCGTGATGAAACTAAAGTAGCGACAGATCCTATTTTAGGTTGGCTTTTCTTGAACAGAATTTAGTAAAGTTGGGATAATCCATTTATTGTCCATTCATTTGGTCATTTATATAAAACAAACAAAAAAAGAAAAGGAGTGGCAATTTCTTGCACTTTTTAAAATATAAATTCATTAAACTCTGTGCAAACAAAAATTATATAAATCTACATCCGTACTGTGACGTAAATCCGAGTGTAGCGAATTATAAAAGAAAATATGTAGAGCTAGGTTTGGTTCTGTGCATCTGTTGTTGATTGGATGTTGAGATGTGGGCGTGGCTCTGGGAAGTGTATGCAGATTAACGCGATCTTGCAGGGGGCGGGGAATCCTGCATATGCCACCGGAGAGAAGACTGTCGTATATATAATCAAATATTACATAATCAAAATACAATCAACATATTCATGGATCACAATAAGATCTATAACATGCATTTAGAAAACAAATGAGGGAATTTTTATGTCATGCTGTCTTTAATGGAAATCTATACTTTGTCTTTATCTTTACTTGGATCTTTGTAATAATCTCAACATTTGAGATAATTGTCAGAATAAAGCTTTCCACAATTGTACACAACTTAAAAGTGTTTTTTCCCCCCGTATATGACATTTTCCACAGTTTCCTCATAATCCTTATATATGTAACCCTGGACCACAAAACCAGTCATAATGCATGTTACTTGTAATGCGTTACTTTACTCATCACATCACAGAAGTAATCTGATTACGTAATGCATGTTACTTGTAATGCGTTACTTTACTCATCACATCACAGAAGTAATCTGATTACGTAATGCATGTTACTTGTAATGCGTTACTTTACTCATCACATCACAGAAGTAATCTGATTACGTAATGCATGTTACTTGTAATGCGTTACTTTACTCGTTGCATCACAGAAGTAATCTGGTTACGTAATGCATGTTACTTGTAATGCGTTACTTTACTCGTTACATCACAGAAGTAATCTGATTACGTAATGCATGTTACTTGTAATGCGTTACTTTACTCGTCACATCACAGAAGTAATCTGATTACGTAATGCACGTTACTTGTAATGCGTTACTTTACTCGTTGCATCACAGAAGTAATCTGATTAGGTAATGCACGTTACTTGTAATGCGTTACTTTACTCGTTGCATCACAGAAGTAATCTGATTACGTAATGCATGTTACTTGTAATGCGTTACTTTACTCGTCACATCACAGAAGTAATCTGATTACGTAATGCATGTTACTTGTAATGCGTTACTTTACTCGTCACATCACAGAAGTAATCTGATTACGTAATGCATGTTACTTGTAATGCGTTACTTTACTCGTCACATCACAGAAGTAATCTGATTATGTAATGCACGTTACTTGTAATGCGTTACTTTACACATCACAGAAGTAATCTGATTACGTAATGCATGTTACTTGTAATGCGATACTTTACTCGTCACATCACAGAAGTAATCTGATTATGTAATGCACGTTACTTGTAATGCGTTACTTTACTCATCACATCACAGAAGTAATCTGATTATGTAATGCATGTTACTTGTAATGCGTTACTTTACTCGTAGCATCACAGAAGTAATCTGATTACGTAATGCATGTTACTTGTAATGCGTTACTTTACTCGTCACATCACAGAAGTAATCTGATTATGTAATGCACGTTACTTGTAATGCGTTACTTTACTCATCACATCACAGAAGTAATCTGATTATGTAATGCATGTTACTTGTAATGCGTTACTTTACTCGTAGCATCACAGAAGTAATCTGATTACGTAATGCATGTTACTTGTAATGCGTTACTTTACTCGTCACATCACAGAAGTAATCTGATTACGTAATGCATGTTACTTGTAATGCGTTACTTTACTCGTCACATCACAGAAGTAATCTGATTACGTAATGCATGTTACTTGTAATGTGTTACTTTACTCGTCACATCACAGTAGTAATCTGATTACGTAATGCATGTTACTTGTAATGCGATACTTTACTCGTTGCATCACAGAAGTAATCTGATTACGTAATGCATGTTACTTGTAATGCGATACTTTACTCGTCACATCACAGAAGTAATCTGATTACGTAATGCACGTTACTTGTAATGCGTTACTTTACTCGTTGCATCACAGAAGTAATCTGATTATGTAATGCATGTTACTTGTAATGCGATACTTTACTCGTTGCATCACAGAAGTAATCTGATTACGTAATGCATGTTACTTGTAATGCGATACTTTACTCGTCACATCACAGAAGTAATCTGATTACGTAATGCATGTTACTTGTAATGCGATACTTTACTCGTGGCATCACAGAAGTAATCTGATTACGTAATGCATGTTACTTGTAATGCGATACTTTACTCGTCACATCACAGAAGTAATCTGATTACGTAATGCATGTTACTTGTAATGCGTTACTTTACTCGTTGCATCACAGAAGTAATCTGATTACGTAATGCATGTTACTTGTAATGCGTTACTTTACTCGTGGCATCACAGAAGTAATCTGATTACGTAATGCACGTTACTTGTAATGCGTTACTTTACTCGTCACATCACAGAAGTAATCTGATTACGTAATGCATGTTACTTGTAATGCGTTACTTTACTCGTTGCATCACAGAAGTAATCTGATTACGTAATGCACGTTACTTGTAATGCGTTACTTTACTCGTCACATCACAAAAGTAATCTGACTATGTTAGCTGGTAATTGATATCAGAATTTGCATTTTTGGGTCCAGGAGCCGTTGAATATCCATCATCTCTTTTTGCAGGTAGTTATTTTGCCAGGGATGCGAAATACTCGCACAGCTACACCAAAGATTCAGGCACTCGTTCCATGTTTGTTTGTCGGATTCTGGTTGGCCACTACACCAAAGGTGTTTCTGACTACCTCCGGCCTCCGTCCAAGGATGGAGGAGACACCATCTTCTACGACAGCTGTGTGAATGACATCTACGATCCGTCAATATTTGTTGTGTTTGAAAAGCACCAGATCTACCCCGAGTATCTAATCGAGTACAGAGACTCGAGTGAGTATGAGCCACAGATCCATCCTGCGGTCACGAGACCAACGGTGCCGGTGAGGAGACATGTAGCTGTTCCTGCATACAGCAGCACAAACACCAGCGTCAGAGCCACGCCGTCATATATCTCCTTCACAAGTGCCTCCTCAGCTGCATCTTCCTCAGTCGCGTCCTCCTCCTACTCCTCCTCCTCCTCCTCCTCCTCCTTGTCGTATGCTTCTCCCTCACAGTCCTCTTCCTCAACTTCAGCATCTTCAAAGTCTTCAAAGTCAGAATGCATCATTTGCTGATTGGGCACCATGTGATCACTTCGGTTGCTTTAGAGGACGCCAGTAAATAGTTAATGCTGATAATCAAGTTATAAATGTTACACATTAATAGAAAATGGCAGAAGAAGAGATGTTCTGGTGTCTAGTGCTCTCAGGTTAAAGTCGTGATGAAACTAAAGTAGCGACAGATCCTATTTTAGGTTGGCTTTTCTTGAACAGAATTTAGTAAAGTTGGGATAATCCATTTATTGTCCATTCATTTGGTCATTTATATAAAACAAACAAAAAAAGAAAAGGAGTGGCAATTTCTTGCACTTTTTAAAATATAAATTCATTAAACTCTGTGCAAACAAAAATTATATAAATCTACATCCGTACTGTGACGTAAATCCGAGTGTAGCGAATTATAAAAGAAAATATGTAGAGCTAGGTTTGGTTCTGTGCATCTGTTGTTGATTGGATGTTGAGATGTGGGCGTGGCTCTGGGAAGTGTATGCAGATTAACGCGATCTTGCAGGGGGCGGGGAATCCTGCATATGCCACTGGAGAGAAGACTGTCGTATATATAATCAAATATTACATAATCAAAATACAATCAACATATTCATGGATCACAATAAGATCTATAACATGCATTTAGAAAACAAATGAGGGAATTTTTATGTCATGCTGTCTTTAATGGAAATCTATACTTTGTCTTTATCTTTACTTGGATCTTTGTAATAATCTCAACATTTGAGATAATTGTCAGAATAAAGCTTTCCACAATTGTACACAACTTAAAAGTGTTTTTTCCCCCCGTATATGACATTTTCCACAGTTTCCTCATAATCCTTATATATGTAACCCTGGACCACAAAACCAGTCATAATGCATGTTACTTGTAATGCGTTACTTTACTCATCACATCACAGAAGTAATCTGATTACGTAATGCATGTTACTTGTAATGTGTTACTTTACTCATCACATCACAGAAGTAATCTGATTACGTAATGCATGTTACTTGTAATGCGATACTTTACTCATCACATCACAGTAGTAATCTGATTACGTAATGCATGTTACTTGTAATGCGTTACTTTACTCGTCACATCACAGAAGTAATCTGATTACGTAATGCATGTTACTTGTAATGCGTTACTTTACTCGTCACATCACAGAAGTAATCTGATTACGTAATGCATGTTACTTGTAATGCGTTACTTTACTCGTCACATCACAGAAGTAATCTGATTATGTAATGCACGTTACTTGTAATGCGTTACTTTACACATCACAGAAGTAATCTGATTACGTAATGCATGTTACTTGTAATGCGATACTTTACTCGTCACATCACAGAAGTAATCTGATTATGTAATGCACGTTACTTGTAATGCGTTACTTTACTCATCACATCACAGAAGTAATCTGATTATGTAATGCATGTTACTTGTAATGCGTTACTTTACTCGTAGCATCACAGAAGTAATCTGATTACGTAATGCATGTTACTTGTAATGCGTTACTTTACTCATCACATCACAGAAGTAATCTGATTACGTAATGCATGTTACTTGTAATGCGATACTTTACTCGTCACATCACAGAAGTAATCTGATTACGTAATGCATGTTACTTGTAATGCGTTACTTTACTCGTCACATCACAGAAGTAATCTGATTACGTAATGCATGTTACTTGTAATGTGTTACTTTACTCGTCACATCACAGTAGTAATCTGATTACGTAATGCATGTTACTTGTAATGCGTTACTTTACTCGTCACATCACAGAAGTAATCTGATTACGTAATGCACGTTACTTGTAATGCGTTACTTTACTCGTTGCATCACAGAAGTAATCTGATTACGTAATGCACGTTACTTGTAATGCGTTACTTTACTCGTTGCATCACAGAAGTAATCTGATTATGTAATGCATGTTACTTGTAATGCGATACTTTACTCGTTGCATCACAGAAGTAATCTGATTACGTAATGCATGTTACTTGTAATGCGATACTTTACTCGTCACATCACAGAAGTAATCTGATTACGTAATGCATGTTACTTGTAATGCGTTACTTTACTCGTCACATCACAGAAGTAATCTGATTACGTAATGCATGTTACTTGTAATGCGTTACTTTACTCGTCACATCACAGAAGTAATCTGATTACGTAATGCATGTTACTTGTAATGCGATACTTTACTCGTCACATCACAGAAGTAATCTGATTACGTAATGCATGTTACTTGTAATGCGTTACTTTACTCGTCACATCACAGAAGTAATCTGATTACGTAATGCATGTTACTTGTAATGCGTTACTTTACTCGTTGCATCACAGAAGTAATCTGATTACGTAATGCACGTTACTTGTAATGCGTTACTTTACTCGTCACATCACAAAAGTAATCTGACTATGTTAGCTGGTAATTGATATCAGAATTTGCATTTTTGGGTCCAGGAGCCGTTGAATATCCATCATCTCTTTTTGCAGGTAGTTATTTTGCCAGGGATGCGAAATACTCGCACAGCTACACCAAAGATTCAGGCACTCGTTCCATGTTTGTTTGTCGGATTCTGGTTGGCCACTACACCAAAGGTGTTTCTGACTACCTCCGGCCTCCGTCCAAGGATGGAGGAGACACCATCTTCTACGACAGCTGTGTGAATGACATCTACGATCCGTCAATATTTGTTGTGTTTGAAAACTTTAGACCATGTTTACACAAACATGGCTGGAGCTTACGTTGCGACACCCCTCCCCCACCTGGGACAGTCAGATCACCTTTCTTTGTTCCTCACCCCCAAATATGCACCCCTCATCAACCGTGTGAAGCCATCAGTGAAGACCATCAAGGTGTGGCCTGAGGGGGCAGATCTCATACTCCAGGAAAGGTTTCTACACACAGACTGGAGTATGTTTGCTTCCCAAGCCACCAGTGGCTCTCACACAGACATTGACTGCTACACCTCCTCTGTACTGGATTATATCAACACCACCACTGACAGTGTTACAACCCAGAAGCAGATCACCACATACCCTAATCAGAAGCCATGGATGAACAGGGAAGTACGACTCCTGTTGAAGACACGCAATGCTGCCTTCAGATCAGGAGATGCACAAGCCTACAGCACATCCAGAGCAAACCTGAAGAGGGGCATCAAAGAGGCCAAGCACTGCTACAAGCTAAAGATAGAGGGACACTTTTCCAACTTTGACCCTCGACGCATGTGGCAGGGCATTCAGGCCATCAGTGACTACAAACCCACCCACTCCACCCCCGCAGCCACTGACATCAACTTCCTGAACGAGCTAAATTACTTTTATGCTCGCTTTGAAAGAGACAACAGAGAAACTGCCACCAAGGCCAAACCCTCTGCTGACCACCCGCCAATCACACTCTCCTCCACAGACGTCTGCAATGCACTGGGTCGAATCAGCCCGCACAAGGCTGCTGGACCAGACAACATCCCTGGACGAGTACTCAGGGCATGTGCAGAACAGCTCGCTGGGGTTTTTACAGACATTTTCAACTTGTCTCTTGCCCAAGAAACCATACCAACATGCTTTAAATGCACTTCCATTGTGCCAGTACCAAAACACTCTAGCCCGAGGTGCCTTAACGACTACCGCCCTGTAGCACTCACACCCATCGTTATGAAGTGCTTTGAGCGGTTGGTCTTGGCACATCTAAAAGACTCTCTACCATCCACATTGGACTCACACCAGTTTGCCTACCATAGCAATAGGAGCACAGAGGATGCAGTCTCCTTGGCACTGCACTCTGTGCTTACACATCTGGACAATAAGAACACGTATGCACGTATGCTGTTTGTTGACTTCAGCTCAGCATTCAACACTGTCATCCCAACCAAGTTAATAGCCAAACTTGGAGACCTGGGCATCAACACCTCAATGTGCAACTGGATATTGGACTTCCTGACCAACAGACCCCAGAATGTTCGATCAGGCTCCACCTACTCCACCTCCACCACACTCAATACTGGCGTACCACAGGGCTGTGTGCTAAGCCCATTTCTCTACTCCCTCTTCACCTCCGATTGCAAGCCTGTGTATGGATCTAATTCCATCATCAAGTTTGCGGACGACACTACGGTGATTGGACTCATCAGCAACAACGATGAGACCGCCTATAGGGAGGAGATCCAGCACCTGGCCACATGGTGCACTGAAAATAATCTGCTCCTCAACACCACCAAAACAAAAGAACTCATCGTGGACTTCAGGAAAGAGGCAAGAGGCACACACGACACCATCCACATCAATGGAACGGCTGTTGAGCGTGTCTCCAGTTTCAAGTTCCTGGGGATCCACATCTCGGCGGACATGTCCTGGACAACCAACACCTCCAGCCTGGTCAAGAAGGCTCACCAGCGTCTTTTCTTCCTGAGGACACTGAGGAAGAATCAGCTATCCTCGGCTATACTGGTGAACTTCTATCGCTGCGCAATAGAAAGCATCCTGACCAACTGTGTTACAGTATGGTATGGGAGCTGCTCTGCTGCAGAGCGCAAGGCACTACAGCGGGTGGTGAAAACCGCCCAGCGCATCACAGGGACTCCACTACCTGCCATCGACCACATCCAGAGGAAACGCTGTCTGCATCGAGCTCGCAGCATCCTTAAGGACTCCTCTCACCCAGCCCACAAACTGTTTTCTCTCCTGCCCTCTGGTAGGCGTTTCAGGTGCCTCCGGACCAGGACCAGCAGACTTAAGAACAGTTTTTTTCCCAGAACTGTCTCCATATTGAACTCTAACCCTCGTTGATCCCACTCCCCCTATATACTGATAACCCTCCTCTCCCCCTCACATCTGCCTTCACTTGTTATTTGCACTACTGGATGCTCATTTGCACTATCGACTGTTTATTACAGTAACCCCTGTACATATATGCATCTTGCACTACTTACCTAACTGGAATATGCTCATTTGCACTATCGACTGTTACTACAGTAACACCTGTTCATATATGCATCTTGCACTACTACCTTACTAAAATATGCTCATTTGCACTATATCGTTCATTGCTATACTGCCCATCTTAGCCTAACATATCATTATATACATCTATCTGTAAATTCTGCTTATAGTAATAGCCATCTGTATATATATTCAGTACATATCTACCCTGTAAATTCTGTTTATAGTAATATCCATCCGTATATTACATTCAGTATATATCTATCTATCTGTAAATTCTGTTTACAATAATAGCCATCTGTATATATATTCAGTACATATCTATCTGTAAATTCTGTTCAGTATATATCTATCTGCAAACTGTTTATAGCAACATCCATCTGTATATTATATTCTATACATATCTATCTGTAAATTCTATTTATAGTAATAGCCATCTTTATATTTATATTTATTCAGTACATATTCATGTCCTGCACTTGCTGCTATTGCACTTCTGGTTAGACCCAAACTGCATTTCGTTGCCTCGTACCTGTACTTGTGTAATGACAATAAAGTTGAATCTAATCTAATCTAATCTAAAAGCACCAGATCTACCCCGAGTATCTAATCGAGTACAGAGACTCGAGTGAGTATGAGCCACAGATCCATCCTGCGGTCACGAGACCAACGGTGCCGGTGAGGAGACATGTAGCTGTTCCTGCATACAGCAGCACAAACACCAGCGTCAGAGCCACGCCGTCATATATCTCCTTCACAAGTGCCTCCTCAGCTGCATCTTCCTCAGTCGCGTCCTCCTCCTACTCCTCCTCCTCCTCCTCCTCCTCCTTGTCGTATGCTTCTCCCTCACAGTCCTCTTCCTCAACTTCAGCATCTTCAAAGTCTTCAAAGTCAGAATGCATCATTTGCTGATTGGGCACCATGTGATCACTTCGGTTGCTTTAGAGGACGCCAGTAAATAGTTAATGCTGATAATCAAGTTATAAATGTTACACATTAATAGAAAATGGCAGAAGAAGAGATGTTCTGGTGTCTAGTGCTCTCAGGTTAAAGTCGTGATGAAACTAAAGTAGCGACAGATCCTATTTTAGGTTGGCTTTTCTTGAACAGAATTTAGTAAAGTTGGGATAATCCATTTATTGTCCATTCATTTGGTCATTTATATAAAACAAACAAAAAAAGAAAAGGAGTGGCAATTTCTTGCACTTTTTAAAATATAAATTCATTAAACTCTGTG
The DNA here is from genome assembly GCA_039654625.1 of Rhinogobio ventralis. NCBI lineage: Eukaryota > Metazoa > Chordata > Actinopteri > Cypriniformes > Gobionidae > Rhinogobio > Rhinogobio ventralis. The sequence goes on from CM077207.1 coordinate 592,289, forward strand.
CAAACAAAAATTATATAAATCTACATCCGTACTGTGACGTAAATCCGAGTGTAGCGAATTATAAAAGAAAATATGTAGAGCTAGGTTTGGTTCTGTGCATCTGTTGTTGATTGGATGTTGAGATGTGGGCGTGGCTCTGGGAAGTGTATGCAGATTAACGCGATCTTGCAGGGGGCGGGGAATCCTGCATATGCCACCGGAGAGAAGACTGTCGTATATATAATCAAATATTACATAATCAAAATACAATCAACATATTCATGGATCACAATAAGATCTATAACATGCATTTAGAAAACAAATGAGGGAATTTTTATGTCATGCTGTCTTTAATGGAAATCTATACTTTGTCTTTATCTTTACTTGGATCTTTGTAATAATCTCAACATTTGAGATAATTGTCAGAATAAAGCTTTCCACAATTGTACACAACTTAAAAGTGTTTTTTCCCCCCGTATATGACATTTTCCACAGTTTCCTCATAATCCTTATATATGTAACCCTGGACCACAAAACCAGTCATAATGCATGTTACTTGTAATGCGATACTTTACTCGTCACATCACAGAAGTAATCTGATTACGTAATGCATGTTACTTGTAATGTGTTACTTTACTCATCACATCACAGAAGTAATCTGATTACGTAATGCATGTTACTTGTAATGCGTTACTTTACTCATCACATCACAGAAGTAATCTGATTACGTAATGCATGTTACTTGTAATGTGTTACTTTACTCATCACATCACAGAAGTAATCTGATTACGTAATGCATGTTACTTGTAATGCGATACTTTACTCATCACATCACAGTAGTAATCTGATTACGTAATGCATGTTACTTGTAATGCGTTACTTTACTCGTCACATCACAGAAGTAATCTGATTACGTAATGCATGTTACTTGTAATGCGTTACTTTACTCGTCACATCACAGAAGTAATCTGATTACGTAATGCATGTTACTTGTAATGCGTTACTTTACTCGTCACATCACAGAAGTAATCTGATTATGTAATGCACGTTACTTGTAATGCGTTACTTTACACATCACAGAAGTAATCTGATTACGTAATGCATGTTACTTGTAATGCGATACTTTACTCGTCACATCACAGAAGTAATCTGATTATGTAATGCACGTTACTTGTAATGCGTTACTTTACTCATCACATCACAGAAGTAATCTGATTATGTAATGCATGTTACTTGTAATGCGTTACTTTACTCGTAGCATCACAGAAGTAATCTGATTACGTAATGCATGTTACTTGTAATGCGTTACTTTACTCATCACATCACAGAAGTAATCTGATTACGTAATGCATGTTACTTGTAATGCGATACTTTACTCGTCACATCACAGAAGTAATCTGATTACGTAATGCATGTTACTTGTAATGCGTTACTTTACTCGTCACATCACAGAAGTAATCTGATTACGTAATGCATGTTACTTGTAATGTGTTACTTTACTCGTCACATCACAGTAGTAATCTGATTACGTAATGCATGTTACTTGTAATGCGTTACTTTACTCGTCACATCACAGAAGTAATCTGATTACGTAATGCACGTTACTTGTAATGCGTTACTTTACTCGTTGCATCACAGAAGTAATCTGATTACGTAATGCACGTTACTTGTAATGCGTTACTTTACTCGTTGCATCACAGAAGTAATCTGATTATGTAATGCATGTTACTTGTAATGCGATACTTTACTCGTTGCATCACAGAAGTAATCTGATTACGTAATGCATGTTACTTGTAATGCGATACTTTACTCGTCACATCACAGAAGTAATCTGATTACGTAATGCATGTTACTTGTAATGCGTTACTTTACTCGTCACATCACAGAAGTAATCTGATTACGTAATGCATGTTACTTGTAATGCGATACTTTACTCGTGGCATCACAGAAGTAATCTGATTACGTAATGCATGTTACTTGTAATGCGATACTTTACTCGTCACATCACAGAAGTAATCTGATTACGTAATGCATGTTACTTGTAATGCGTTACTTTACTCGTCACATCACAGAAGTAATCTGATTACGTAATGCATGTTACTTGTAATGCGTTACTTTACTCGTTGCATCACAGAAGTAATCTGATTACGTAATGCACGTTACTTGTAATGCGTTACTTTACTCGTTGCATCACAGAAGTAATCTGATTATGTAATGCATGTTACTTGTAATGCGATACTTTACTCGTTGCATCACAGAAGTAATCTGATTACGTAATGCATGTTACTTGTAATGCGATACTTTACTCGTCACATCACAGAAGTAATCTGATTACGTAATGCATGTTACTTGTAATGCGTTACTTTACTCGTTGCATCACAGAAGTAATCTGATTACTTAATGCACGTTACTTGTAATGCGTTACTTTACTCGTTGCATCACAGAAGTAATCTGATTATGTAATGCATGTTACTTGTAATGCGATACTTTACTCGTTGCATCACAGAAGTAATCTGATTACGTAATGCATGTTACTTGTAATGCGATACTTTACTCGTTGCATCACAGAAGTAATCTGATTACGTAATGCATGTTACTTGTAATGCGTTACTTTACTCGTCACATCACAGAAGTAATCTGATTACGTAATGCATGTTACTTGTTATGCGATACTTTACTCGTCACATCACAGAAGTAATCTGATTACGTAATGCATGTTACTTGTAATGCGTTACTTTACTCGTCACATCACAGAAGTAATCTGATTACGTAATGCATGTTACTTGTAATGCGTTACTTTACTCGTCACATCACAGAAGTAATCTGATTACGTAATGCACGTTACTTGTAATGCGTTACTTTACTCGTCACATCACAAAAGTAATCTGATTACGTAATGCATGTTACTTGTAATGCGTTACTTTACTCGTCACATCACAGAAGTAATCTGATTACGTAATGCACGTTACTTGTAATGCGTTACTTTACTCGTCACATCACAAAAGTAATCTGACTATGTTAGCTGGTAATTGATATCAGAATTTGCATTTTTGGGTCCAGGAGCCGTTGAATATCCATCATCTCTTTTTGCAGGTAGTTATTTTGCCAGGGATGCGAAATACTCGCACAGCTACACCAAAGATTCAGGCACTCGTTCCATGTTTGTTTGTCGGATTCTGGTTGGCCACTACACCAAAGGTGTTTCTGACTACCTCCGGCCTCCGTCCAAGGATGGAGGAGACACCATCTTCTACGACAGCTGTGTGAATGACATCTACGATCCGTCAATATTTGTTGTGTTTGAAAAGCACCAGATCTACCCCGAGTATCTAATCGAGTACAGAGACTCGAGTGAGTATGAGCCACAGATCCATCCTGCGGTCACGAGACCAACGGTGCCGGTGAGGAGACATGTAGCTGTTCCTGCATACAGCAGCACAAACACCAGCGTCAGAGCCACGCCGTCATATATCTCCTTCACAAGTGCCTCCTCAGCTGCATCTTCCTCAGTCGCGTCCTCCTCCTACTCCTCCTCCTCCTCCTCCTCCTCCTTGTCGTATGCTTCTCCCTCACAGTCCTCTTCCTCAACTTCAGCATCTTCAAAGTCTTCAAAGTCAGAATGCATCATTTGCTGATTGGGCACCATGTGATCACTTCGGTTGCTTTAGAGGACGCCAGTAAATAGTTAATGCTGATAATCAAGTTATAAATGTTACACATTAATAGAAAATGGCAGAAGAAGAGATGTTCTGGTGTCTAGTGCTCTCAGGTTAAAGTCGTGATGAAACTAAAGTAGCGACAGATCCTATTTTAGGTTGGCTTTTCTTGAACAGAATTTAGTAAAGTTGGGATAATCCATTTATTGTCCATTCATTTGGTCATTTATATAAAACAAACAAAAAAAGAAAAGGAGTGGCAATTTCTTGCACTTTTTAAAATATAAATTCATTAAACTCTGTGCAAACAAAAATTATATAAATCTACATCCGTACTGTGACGTAAATCCGAGTGTAGCGAATTATAAAAGAAAATATGTAGAGCTAGGTTTGGTTCTGTGCATCTGTTGTTGATTGGATGTTGAGATGTGGGCGTGGCTCTGGGAAGTGTATGCAGATTAACGCGATCTTGCAGGGGGCGGGGAATCCTGCATATGCCACTGGAGAGAAGACTGTCGTATATATAATCAAATATTACATAATCAAAATACAATCAACATATTCATGGATCACAATAAGATCTATAACATGCATTTAGAAAACAAATGAGGGAATTTTTATGTCATGCTGTCTTTAATGGAAATCTATACTTTGTCTTTATCTTTACTTGGATCTTTGTAATAATCTCAACATTTGAGATAATTGTCAGAATAAAGCTTTCCACAATTGTACACAACTTAAAAGTGTTTTTTCCCCCCGTATATGACATTTTCCACAGTTTCCTCATAATCCTTATATATGTAACCCTGGACCACAAAACCAGTCATAATGCATGTTACTTGTAATGCGTTACTTTACTCATCACATCACAGAAGTAATCTGATTACGTAATGCATGTTACTTGTAATGTGTTACTTTACTCATCACATCACAGAAGTAATCTGATTACGTAATGCATGTTACTTGTAATGCGATACTTTACTCATCACATCACAGTAGTAATCTGATTACGTAATGCATGTTACTTGTAATGCGTTACTTTACTCGTCACATCACAGAAGTAATCTGATTACGTAATGCATGTTACTTGTAATGCGTTACTTTACTCGTCACATCACAGAAGTAATCTGATTACGTAATGCATGTTACTTGTAATGCGTTACTTTACTCGTCACATCACAGAAGTAATCTGATTATGTAATGCACGTTACTTGTAATGCGTTACTTTACACATCACAGAAGTAATCTGATTACGTAATGCATGTTACTTGTAATGCGATACTTTACTCGTCACATCACAGAAGTAATCTGATTATGTAATGCACGTTACTTGTAATGCGTTACTTTACTCATCACATCACAGAAGTAATCTGATTATGTAATGCATGTTACTTGTAATGCGTTACTTTACTCGTAGCATCACAGAAGTAATCTGATTACGTAATGCATGTTACTTGTAATGCGTTACTTTACTCATCACATCACAGAAGTAATCTGATTACGTAATGCATGTTACTTGTAATGCGATACTTTACTCGTCACATCACAGAAGTAATCTGATTACGTAATGCATGTTACTTGTAATGCGTTACTTTACTCGTCACATCACAGAAGTAATCTGATTACGTAATGCATGTTACTTGTAATGTGTTACTTTACTCGTCACATCACAGTAGTAATCTGATTACGTAATGCATGTTACTTGTAATGCGTTACTTTACTCGTCACATCACAGAAGTAATCTGATTACGTAATGCACGTTACTTGTAATGCGTTACTTTACTCGTTGCATCACAGAAGTAATCTGATTACGTAATGCACGTTACTTGTAATGCGTTACTTTACTCGTTGCATCACAGAAGTAATCTGATTATGTAATGCATGTTACTTGTAATGCGATACTTTACTCGTTGCATCACAGAAGTAATCTGATTACGTAATGCATGTTACTTGTAATGCGATACTTTACTCGTCACATCACAGAAGTAATCTGATTACGTAATGCATGTTACTTGTAATGCGTTACTTTACTCGTCACATCACAGAAGTAATCTGATTACGTAATGCATGTTACTTGTAATGCGTTACTTTACTCGTCACATCACAGAAGTAATCTGATTACGTAATGCATGTTACTTGTAATGCGATACTTTACTCGTCACATCACAGAAGTAATCTGATTACGTAATGCATGTTACTTGTAATGCGTTACTTTACTCGTCACATCACAGAAGTAATCTGATTACGTAATGCATGTTACTTGTAATGCGTTACTTTACTCGTTGCATCACAGAAGTAATCTGATTACGTAATGCACGTTACTTGTAATGCGTTACTTTACTCGTCACATCACAAAAGTAATCTGACTATGTTAGCTGGTAATTGATATCAGAATTTGCATTTTTGGGTCCAGGAGCCGTTGAATATCCATCATCTCTTTTTGCAGGTAGTTATTTTGCCAGGGATGCGAAATACTCGCACAGCTACACCAAAGATTCAGGCACTCGTTCCATGTTTGTTTGTCGGATTCTGGTTGGCCACTACACCAAAGGTGTTTCTGACTACCTCCGGCCTCCGTCCAAGGATGGAGGAGACACCATCTTCTACGACAGCTGTGTGAATGACATCTACGATCCGTCAATATTTGTTGTGTTTGAAAACTTTAGACCATGTTTACACAAACATGGCTGGAGCTTACGTTGCGACACCCCTCCCCCACCTGGGACAGTCAGATCACCTTTCTTTGTTCCTCACCCCCAAATATGCACCCCTCATCAACCGTGTGAAGCCATCAGTGAAGACCATCAAGGTGTGGCCTGAGGGGGCAGATCTCATACTCCAGGAAAGGTTTCTACACACAGACTGGAGTATGTTTGCTTCCCAAGCCACCAGTGGCTCTCACACAGACATTGACTGCTACACCTCCTCTGTACTGGATTATATCAACACCACCACTGACAGTGTTACAACCCAGAAGCAGATCACCACATACCCTAATCAGAAGCCATGGATGAACAGGGAAGTACGACTCCTGTTGAAGACACGCAATGCTGCCTTCAGATCAGGAGATGCACAAGCCTACAGCACATCCAGAGCAAACCTGAAGAGGGGCATCAAAGAGGCCAAGCACTGCTACAAGCTAAAGATAGAGGGACACTTTTCCAACTTTGACCCTCGACGCATGTGGCAGGGCATTCAGGCCATCAGTGACTACAAACCCACCCACTCCACCCCCGCAGCCACTGACATCAACTTCCTGAACGAGCTAAATTACTTTTATGCTCGCTTTGAAAGAGACAACAGAGAAACTGCCACCAAGGCCAAACCCTCTGCTGACCACCCGCCAATCACACTCTCCTCCACAGACGTCTGCAATGCACTGGGTCGAATCAGCCCGCACAAGGCTGCTGGACCAGACAACATCCCTGGACGAGTACTCAGGGCATGTGCAGAACAGCTCGCTGGGGTTTTTACAGACATTTTCAACTTGTCTCTTGCCCAAGAAACCATACCAACATGCTTTAAATGCACTTCCATTGTGCCAGTACCAAAACACTCTAGCCCGAGGTGCCTTAACGACTACCGCCCTGTAGCACTCACACCCATCGTTATGAAGTGCTTTGAGCGGTTGGTCTTGGCACATCTAAAAGACTCTCTACCATCCACATTGGACTCACACCAGTTTGCCTACCATAGCAATAGGAGCACAGAGGATGCAGTCTCCTTGGCACTGCACTCTGTGCTTACACATCTGGACAATAAGAACACGTATGCACGTATGCTGTTTGTTGACTTCAGCTCAGCATTCAACACTGTCATCCCAACCAAGTTAATAGCCAAACTTGGAGACCTGGGCATCAACACCTCAATGTGCAACTGGATATTGGACTTCCTGACCAACAGACCCCAGAATGTTCGATCAGGCTCCACCTACTCCACCTCCACCACACTCAATACTGGCGTACCACAGGGCTGTGTGCTAAGCCCATTTCTCTACTCCCTCTTCACCTCCGATTGCAAGCCTGTGTATGGATCTAATTCCATCATCAAGTTTGCGGACGACACTACGGTGATTGGACTCATCAGCAACAACGATGAGACCGCCTATAGGGAGGAGATCCAGCACCTGGCCACATGGTGCACTGAAAATAATCTGCTCCTCAACACCACCAAAACAAAAGAACTCATCGTGGACTTCAGGAAAGAGGCAAGAGGCACACACGACACCATCCACATCAATGGAACGGCTGTTGAGCGTGTCTCCAGTTTCAAGTTCCTGGGGATCCACATCTCGGCGGACATGTCCTGGACAACCAACACCTCCAGCCTGGTCAAGAAGGCTCACCAGCGTCTTTTCTTCCTGAGGACACTGAGGAAGAATCAGCTATCCTCGGCTATACTGGTGAACTTCTATCGCTGCGCAATAGAAAGCATCCTGACCAACTGTGTTACAGTATGGTATGGGAGCTGCTCTGCTGCAGAGCGCAAGGCACTACAGCGGGTGGTGAAAACCGCCCAGCGCATCACAGGGACTCCACTACCTGCCATCGACCACATCCAGAGGAAACGCTGTCTGCATCGAGCTCGCAGCATCCTTAAGGACTCCTCTCACCCAGCCCACAAACTGTTTTCTCTCCTGCCCTCTGGTAGGCGTTTCAGGTGCCTCCGGACCAGGACCAGCAGACTTAAGAACAGTTTTTTTCCCAGAACTGTCTCCATATTGAACTCTAACCCTCGTTGATCCCACTCCCCCTATATACTGATAACCCTCCTCTCCCCCTCACATCTGCCTTCACTTGTTATTTGCACTACTGGATGCTCATTTGCACTATCGACTGTTTATTACAGTAACCCCTGTACATATATGCATCTTGCACTACTTACCTAACTGGAATATGCTCATTTGCACTATCGACTGTTACTACAGTAACACCTGTTCATATATGCATCTTGCACTACTACCTTACTAAAATATGCTCATTTGCACTATATCGTTCATTGCTATACTGCCCATCTTAGCCTAACATATCATTATATACATCTATCTGTAAATTCTGCTTATAGTAATAGCCATCTGTATATATATTCAGTACATATCTACCCTGTAAATTCTGTTTATAGTAATATCCATCCGTATATTACATTCAGTATATATCTATCTATCTGTAAATTCTGTTTACAATAATAGCCATCTGTATATATATTCAGTACATATCTATCTGTAAATTCTGTTCAGTATATATCTATCTGCAAACTGTTTATAGCAACATCCATCTGTATATTATATTCTATACATATCTATCTGTAAATTCTATTTATAGTAATAGCCATCTTTATATTTATATTTATTCAGTACATATTCATGTCCTGCACTTGCTGCTATTGCACTTCTGGTTAGACCCAAACTGCATTTCGTTGCCTCGTACCTGTACTTGTGTAATGACAATAAAGTTGAATCTAATCTAATCTAATCTAAAAGCACCAGATCTACCCCGAGTATCTAATCGAGTACAGAGACTCGAGTGAGTATGAGCCACAGATCCATCCTGCGGTCACGAGACCAACGGTGCCGGTGAGGAGACATGTAGCTGTTCCTGCATACAGCAGCACAAACACCAGCGTCAGAGCCACGCCGTCATATATCTCCTTCACAAGTGCCTCCTCAGCTGCATCTTCCTCAGTCGCGTCCTCCTCCTACTCCTCCTCCTCCTCCTCCTCCTCCTTGTCGTATGCTTCTCCCTCACAGTCCTCTTCCTCAACTTCAGCATCTTCAAAGTCTTCAAAGTCAGAATGCATCATTTGCTGATTGGGCACCATGTGATCACTTCGGTTGCTTTAGAGGACGCCAGTAAATAGTTAATGCTGATAATCAAGTTATAAATGTTACACATTAATAGAAAATGGCAGAAGAAGAGATGTTCTGGTGTCTAGTGCTCTCAGGTTAAAGTCGTGATGAAACTAAAGTAGCGACAGATCCTATTTTAGGTTGGCTTTTCTTGAACAGAATTTAGTAAAGTTGGGATAATCCATTTATTGTCCATTCATTTGGTCATTTATATAAAACAAACAAAAAAAGAAAAGGAGTGGCAATTTCTTGCACTTTTTAAAATATAAATTCATTAAACTCTGTGCAAACAAAAATTATATAAATCTACATCCGTACTGTGACGTAAATCCGAGTGTAGCGAATTATAAAAGAAAATATGTAGAGCTAGGTTTGGTTCTGTGCATCTGTTGTTGATTGGATGTTGAGATGTGGGCGTGGCTCTGGGAAGTGTATGCAGATTAACGCGATCTTGCAGGGGGCGGGGAATCCTGCATATGCCACTGGAGAGAAGACTGTCGTATATATAATCAAATATTACATAATCAAAATACAATCAACATATTCATGGATCACAATAAGATCTATAACATGCATTTAGAAAACAAATGAGGGAATTTTTATGTCATGCTGTCTTTAATGGAAATCTATACTTTGTCTTTATCTTTACTTGGATCTTTGTAATAATCTCAACATTTGAGATAATTGTCAGAATAAAGCTTTCCACAATTGTACACAACTTAAAAGTGTTTTTTCCCCCCGTATATGACATTTTCCACAGTTTCCTCATAATCCTTATATATGTAACCCTGGACCACAAAACCAGTCATAATGCATGTTACTTGTAATGCGATACTTTACTCGTCACATCACAGAAGTAATCTGATTACGTAATGCATGTTACTTGTAATGTGTTACTTTACTCATCACATCACAGAAGTAATCTGATTACGTAATGCATGTTACTTGTAATGCGTTACTTTACTCATCACATCACAGAAGTAATCTGATTACGTAATGCATGTTACTTGTAATGTGTTACTTTACTCATCACATCACAGAAGTAATCTGATTACGTAATGCATGTTACTTGTAATGCGATACTTTACTCATCACATCACAGTAGTAATCTGATTACGTAATGCATGTTACTTGTAATGCGTTACTTTACTCGTCACATCACAGAAGTAATCTGATTACGTAATGCATGTTACTTGTAATGCGTTACTTTACTCGTCACATCACAGAAGTAATCTGATTACGTAATGCATGTTACTTGTAATGCGTTACTTTACTCGTCACATCACAGAAGTAATCTGATTATGTAATGCACGTTACTTGTAATGCGTTACTTTACACATCACAGAAGTAATCTGATTACGTAATGCATGTTACTTGTAATGCGATACTTTACTCGTCACATCACAGAAGTAATCTGATTATGTAATGCACGTTACTTGTAATGCGTTACTTTACTCATCACATCACAGAAGTAATCTGATTATGTAATGCATGTTACTTGTAATGCGTTACTTTACTCGTAGCATCACAGAAGTAATCTGATTACGTAATGCATGTTACTTGTAATGCGTTACTTTACTCATCACATCACAGAAGTAATCTGATTACGTAATGCATGTTACTTGTAATGCGATACTTTACTCGTCACATCACAGAAGTAATCTGATTACGTAATGCATGTTACTTGTAATGCGTTACTTTACTCGTCACATCACAGAAGTAATCTGATTACGTAATGCATGTTACTTGTAATGTGTTACTTTACTCGTCACATCACAGTAGTAATCTGATTACGTAATGCATGTTACTTGTAATGCGTTACTTTACTCGTCACATCACAGAAGTAATCTGATTACGTAATGCACGTTACTTGTAATGCGTTACTTTACTCGTTGCATCACAGAAGTAATCTGATTACGTAATGCACGTTACTTGTAATGCGTTACTTTACTCGTTGCATCACAGAAGTAATCTGATTATGTAATGCATGTTACTTGTAATGCGATACTTTACTCGTTGCATCACAGAAGTAATCTGATTACGTAATGCATGTTACTTGTAATGCGATACTTTACTCGTCACATCACAGAAGTAATCTGATTACGTAATGCATGTTACTTGTAATGCGTTACTTTACTCGTCACATCACAGAAGTAATCTGATTACGTAATGCATGTTACTTGTAATGCGATACTTTACTCGTGGCATCACAGAAGTAATCTGATTACGTAATGCATGTTACTTGTAATGCGATACTTTACTCGTCACATCACAGAAGTAATCTGATTACGTAATGCATGTTACTTGTAATGCGTTACTTTACTCGTCACATCACAGAAGTAATCTGATTACGTAATGCATGTTACTTGTAATGCGTTACTTTACTCGTTGCATCACAGAAGTAATCTGATTACGTAATGCACGTTACTTGTAATGCGTTACTTTACTCGTTGCATCACAGAAGTAATCTGATTATGTAATGCATGTTACTTGTAATGCGATACTTTACTCGTTGCATCACAGAAGTAATCTGATTACGTAATGCATGTTACTTGTAATGCGATACTTTACTCGTCACATCACAGAAGTAATCTGATTACGTAATGCATGTTACTTGTAATGCGTTACTTTACTCGTTGCATCACAGAAGTAATCTGATTACTTAATGCACGTTACTTGTAATGCGTTACTTTACTCGTTGCATCACAGAAGTAATCTGATTATGTAATGCATGTTACTTGTAATGCGATACTTTACTCGTTGCATCACAGAAGTAATCTGATTACGTAATGCATGTTACTTGTAATGCGATACTTTACTCGTTGCATCACAGAAGTAATCTGATTACGTAATGCATGTTACTTGTAATGCGTTACTTTACTCGTCACATCACAGAAGTAATCTGATTACGTAATGCATGTTACTTGTAATGCGATACTTTACTCGTCACATCACAGAAGTAATCTGATTACGTAATGCATGTTACTTGTAATGCGTTACTTTACTCGTCACATCACAGAAGTAATCTGATTACGTAATGCATGTTACTTGTAATGCGTTACTTTACTCGTCACATCACAGAAGTAATCTGATTACGTAATGCACGTTACTTGTAATGCGTTACTTTACTCGTCACATCACAAAAGTAATCTGATTACGTAATGCATGTTACTTGTAATGCGTTACTTTACTCGTCACATCACAGAAGTAATCTGATTACGTAATGCACGTTACTTGTAATGCGTTACCTTACTCGTCACATCACAAAAGTAATCTGACTATGTTAGCTGGTAATTGATATCAGAATTTGCATTTTTGGGTCCAGGAGCCGTTGAATATCCATCATCTCTTTTTGCAGGTAGTTATTTTGCCAGGGATGCGAAATACTCGCACAGCTACACCAAAGATTCAGGCACTCGTTCCATGTTTGTTTGTCGGATTCTGGTTGGCCACTACACCAAAGGTGTTTCTGACTACCTCCGGCCTCCGTCCAAGGATGGAGGAGACACCATCTTCTACGACAGCTGTGTGAATGACATCTACGATCCGTCAATATTTGTTGTGTTTGAAAAGCACCAGATCTACCCCGAGTATCTAATCGAGTACAGAGACTCGAGTGAGTATGAGCCACAGATCCATCCTGCGGTCACGAGACCAACGGTGCCGGTGAGGAGACATGTAGCTGTTCCTGCATACAGCAGCACAAACACCAGCGTCAGAGCCACGCCGTCATATATCTCCTTCACAAGTGCCTCCTCAGCTGCATCTTCCTCAGTCGCGTCCTCCTCCTACTCCTCCTCCTCCTCCTCCTCCTCCTTGTCGTATGCTTCTCCCTCACAGTCCTCTTCCTCAACTTCAGCATCTTCAAAGTCTTCAAAGTCAGAATGCATCATTTGCTGATTGGGCACCATGTGATCACTTCGGTTGCTTTAGAGGACGCCAGTAAATAGTTAATGCTGATAATCAAGTTATAAATGTTACACATTAATAGAAAATGGCAGAAGAAGAGATGTTCTGGTGTCTAGTGCTCTCAGGTTAAAGTCGTGATGAAACTAAAGTAGCGACAGATCCTATTTTAGGTTGGCTTTTCTTGAACAGAATTTAGTAAAGTTGGGATAATCCATTTATTGTCCATTCATTTGGTCATTTATATAAAACAAACAAAAAAAGAAAAGGAGTGGCAATTTCTTGCACTTTTTAAAATATAAATTCATTAAACTCTGTGCAAACAAAAATTATATAAATCTACATCCGTACTGTGACGTAAATCCGAGTGTAGCGAATTATAAAAGAAAATATGTAGAGCTAGGTTTGGTTCTGTGCATCTGTTGTTGATTGGATGTTGAGATGTGGGCGTGGCTCTGGGAAGTGTATGCAGATTAACGCGATCTTGCAGGGGGCGGGGAATCCTGCATATGCCACTGGAGAGAAGACTGTCGTATATATAATCAAATATTACATAATCAAAATACAATCAACATATTCATGGATCACAATAAGATCTATAACATGCATTTAGAAAACAAATGAGGGAATTTTTATGTCATGCTGTCTTTAATGGAAATCTATACTTTGTCTTTATCTTTACTTGGATCTTTGTAATAATCTCAACATTTGAGATAATTGTCAGAATAAGGCTTTCCACAATTGTACACAACTTAAAAGTGTTTTTTCCCCCCGTATATGACATTTTCCACAGTTTCCTCATAATCCTTATATATGTAACCCTGGACCACAAAACCAGTCATAATGCATGTTACTTGTAATGCGTTACTTTACTCATCACATCACAGAAGTAATCTGATTACGTAATGCATGTTACTTGTAATGTGTTACTTTACTCATCACATCACAGAAGTAATCTGATTACGTAATGCATGTTACTTGTAATGCGATACTTTACTCATCACATCACAGTAGTAATCTGATTACGTAATGCATGTTACTTGTAATGCGTTACTTTACTCGTCACATCACAGAAGTAATCTGATTACGTAATGCATGTTACTTGTAATGCGTTACTTTACTCGTCACATCACAGAAGTAATCTGATTACGTAATGCATGTTACTTGTAATGCGTTACTTTACTCGTCACATCACAGAAGTAATCTGATTATGTAATGCACGTTACTTGTAATGCGTTACTTTACTCATCACATCACAGAAGTAATCTGATTATGTAATGCACGTTACTTGTAATGCGTTACTTTACTCGTCACATCACAGAAGTAATCTGATTACGTAATGCATGTTACTTGTAATGCGATACTTTACTCGTGGCATCACAGAAGTAATCTGATTACGTAATGCATGTTACTTGTAATGCGATACTTTACTCGTCACATCACAGAAGTAATCTGATTACGTAATGCATGTTACTTGTAATGCGTTACTTTACTCGTCACATCACAGAAGTAATCTGATTACGTAATGCATGTTACTTGTAATGCGTTACTTTACTCGTTGCATCACAGAAGTAATCTGATTACGTAATGCACGTTACTTGTAATGCGTTACTTTACTCGTTGCATCACAGAAGTAATCTGATTATGTAATGCATGTTACTTGTAATGCGATACTTTACTCGTTGCATCACAGAAGTAATCTGATTACGTAATGCATGTTACTTGTAATGCGATACTTTACTCGTCACATCACAGAAGTAATCTGATTACGTAATGCATGTTACTTGTAATGCGTTACTTTACTCGTTGCATCACAGAAGTAATCTGATTACGTAATGCACGTTACTTGTAATGCGTTACTTTACTCGTTGCATCACAGAAGTAATCTGATTATGTAATGCATGTTACTTGTAATGCGATACTTTACTCGTTGCATCACAGAAGTAATCTGATTACGTAATGCATGTTACTTGTAATGCGATACTTTACTCGTTGCATCACAGAAGTAATCTGATTACGTAATGCATGTTACTTGTAATGCAATACTTTACTCGTCACATCACAGAAGTAATCTGATTACGTAATGCATGTTACTTGTAATGCGTTACTTTACTCGTTGCATCACAGAAGTAATCTGATTACGTAATGCACGTTACTTGTAATGCGTTACTTTACTCGTTGCATCACAGAAGTAATCTGATTACGTAATGCATGTTACTTGTAATGCGTTACTTTACTCGTTGCATCACAGAAGTAATCTGATTACGTAATGCATGTTACTTGTAATGCGTTACTTTACTCGTCACATCACAGAAGTAATCTGATTACGTAATGCATGTTACTTGTAATGCGTTACTTTACTCGATGCATCACAGAAGTAATCTGATTACGTAATGCACGTTACTTGTAATGCGTTACTTTACTCGTCACATCACAGAAGTAATCTGATTACGTAATGCACGTTACTTGTAATGCGTTACTTTACTCGTTGCATCACAGAAGTAATCTGATTATGTAATGCATGTTACTTGTAATGCGATACTTTACTCGTTGCATCACAGAAGTAATCTGATTACGTAATGCATGTTACTTGTAATGCGATACTTTACTCGTTGCATCACAGAAGTAATCTGATTACGTAATGCATGTTACTTGTAATGCGTTACTTTACTCGTCACATCACAGAAGTAATCTGATTACGTAATGCATGTTACTTGTAATGCGATACTTTACTCGTGGCATCACAGAAGTAATCTGATTACGTAATGCATGTTACTTGTAATGCAATACTTTACTCGTCACATCACAGAAGTAATCTGATTACGTAATGCATGTTACTTGTAATGCGTTACTTTACTCGTTGCATCACAGAAGTAATCTGATTACGTAATGCACGTTACTTGTAATGCGTTACTTTACTCGTTGCATCACAGAAGTAATCTGATTACGTAATGCATGTTACTTGTAATGCGTTACTTTACTCGTTGCATCACAGAAGTAATCTGATTACGTAATGCATGTTACTTGTAATGCGTTACTTTACTCGTCCCATCACAGAAGTAATCTGATTACGTAATGCATGTTACTTGTAATGCGTTACTTTACTCGATGCATCACAGAAGTAATCTGATTACGTAATGCACGTTACTTGTAATGCGTTACTTTACTCGTCACATCACAGAAGTAATCTGATTACGTAATGCACGTTACTTGTAATGCGTTACTTTACTCGTTGCATCACAGAAGTAATCTGATTACGTAATGCATGTTACTTGTAATGCGTTACTTTACTCGTTGCATCACAGAAGTAATCTGATTACGTAATGCACGTTACTTGTAATGCGTTACTTTACACATCACAGAAGTAATCTGATTACGTAATGCATGTTACTTGTAATGCGTTACTTTACTCGTTGCATCACAGAAGTAATCTGATTACGTAATGCATGTTACTTGTAATGCGTTACTTTACTCGTCACATCACAGAAGTAATCTGATTATGTAATGCACGTTACTTGTAATGCGTTACTTTACACATCACAGAAGTAATCTGATTACGTAATGCATGTTACTTGTAATGCGTTACTTTACTCGTTGCATCACAGAAGTAATCTGATTACGTAATGCATGTTACTTGTAATGCGATACTTTACTCGTTGCATCACAGAAGTAATCTGATTACGTAATGCATGTTACTTGTAATGCGATACTTTACTCGTCACATCACAGAAGTAATCTGATTACGTAATGCATGTTACTTGTAATGCGTTACTTTACTCGTCACATCACAGAAGTAATCTGATTACGTAATGCATGTTACTTGTAATGCGATACTTTACTCGTGGCATCACAGAAGTAATCTGATTACGTAATGCATGTTACTTGTAATGCGATACTTTACTCGTCACATCACAGAAGTAATCTGATTACGTAATGCATGTTACTTGTAATGCGATACTTTACTCGTCACATCACAGTAGTAATCTGATTACGTAATGCATGTTACTTGTAATGCGTTACTTTACTCGTCACATCACAGAAGTAATCTGATTACGTAATGCACGTTACTTGTAATGCGTTACTTTACTCGTTGCATCACAGAAGTAATCTGATTACGTAATGCACGTTACTTGTAATGCGTTACTTTACTCGTTGCATCACAGAAGTAATCTGATTATGTAATGCATGTTACTTGTAATGCGATACTTTACTCGTTGCATCACAGAAGTAATCTGATTACGTAATGCATGTTACTTGTAATGCGATACTTTACTCGTCACATCACAGAAGTAATCTGATTACGTAATGCATGTTACTTGTAATGCGTTACTTTACTCGTCACATCACAGAAGTAATCTGATTACGTAATGCATGTTACTTGTAATGCGATACTTTACTCGTGGCATCACAGAAGTAATCTGATTACGTAATGCATGTTACTTGTAATGCGATACTTTACTCGTCACATCACAGAAGTAATCTGATTACGTAATGCATGTTACTTGTAATGCGTTACTTTACTCGTCACATCACAGAAGTAATCTGATTACGTAATGCATGTTACTTGTAATGCGTTACTTTACTCGTTGCATCACAGAAGTAATCTGATTACGTAATGCACGTTACTTGTAATGCGTTACTTTACTCGTTGCATCACAGAAGTAATCTGATTATGTAATGCATGTTACTTGTAATGCGATACTTTACTCGTTGCATCACAGAAGTAATCTGATTACGTAATGCATGTTACTTGTAATGCGATACTTTACTCGTGGCATCACAGAAGTAATCTGATTACGTAATGCATGTTACTTGTAATGCAATACTTTACTCGTCACATCACAGAAGTAATCTGATTACGTAATGCATGTTACTTGTAATGCGTTACTTTACTCGTTGCATCACAGAAGTAATCTGATTACGTAATGCACGTTACTTGTAATGCGTTACTTTACTCGTTGCATCACAGAAGTAATCTGATTACGTAATGCACGTTACTTGTAATGCGTTACTTTACTCGTTGCATCACAGAAGTAATCTGATTACGTAATGCATGTTACTTGTAATGCGTTACTTTACTCGTTGCATCACAGAAGTAATCTGATTACGTAATGCACGTTACTTGTAATGCGTTACTTTACTCGTTGCATCACAGAAGTAATCTGATTACGTAATGCATGTTACTTGTAATGCGATACTTTACTCGTTGCATCACAGAAGTAATCTGATTATGTAATGCACGTTACTTGTAATGCGTTACTTTACTCGTTGCATCACAGAAGTAATCTGATTACGTAATGCACGTTACTTGTAATGCGTTACTTTACTCGTCACATCACAGAAGTAATCTGATTACGTAATGCACGTTACTTGTAATGCGTTACTTTACTCGTTGCATCACAGAAGTAATCTGATTACGTAATGCATGTTACTTGTAATGCGATACTTTACTCGTCACATCACAGAAGTAATCTGATTACGTAATGCATGTTACTTGTAATGCGTTACTTTACTCGTTGCATCACAGAAGTAATCTGATTACGTAATGCACGTTACTTGTAATGCGTTACTTTACTCGTTACATCACAGAAGTAATCTGATTACGTAATGCATGTTACTTGTAATGCGTTACTTTACTCGTTGCATCACAGAAGTAATCTGATTACGTAATGCATGTTACTTGTAATGCGTTACTTTACTCGTTGCATCACAGAAGTAATCTGATTACGTAATGCATGTTACTTGTAATGCGTTACTTTACTCGTTGCATCACAGAAGTAATCTGATTACGTAATGCATGTTACTTGTAATGCGTTACTTTACTCGTTGCATCACAGAAGTAATCTGATTACGTAATGCATGTTACTTGTAATGCGTTACTTTACTCGTTGCATCACAGAAGTAATCTGATTACGTAATGCATGTTACTTGTAATGCGTTACTTTACTCGTTGCATCACAGAAGTAATCTGATTACGTAATGCATGTTACTTGTAATGCGTTACTTTACTCTTTGCATCACAGAAGTAATCTGATTACGTAATGCATGTTACTTGTAATGCGTTACTTTACTCGTCACATCACAGAAGTAATCTGATTACGTAATGCATGTTACTTGTAATGCGTTACTTTACTCGTTGCATCACAGAAGTAATCTGATTACGTAATGCATGTTACTTGCAAACAGTCATAAAGGTCCATTTTTGGAAATTGAGATTTATACATCTAATCCGATGTTTATCCGATCTAATCTCCTTTAAAGTTGTCCAAATGAAGTCCTTAGCAATGCATATTACTAATAATAGTACATTTTTAATTTATATTTACTGTAGGAAATGTACAAAATATCTTAATGGAACATGATCTTAATATCCTAATGATTTTTGGCATAAAAGATTTTATATAAAGCGATTATATGGAAGCTTGCTTCCGCCACGGGATGATAAAAAAAATTATCTTATATATAATATAATTAATTATATATAATTCCGAATTGCGAGATATAAACTCGCAATTTTTGAGGGGGAAAAAAGCCAGAATTGTGAGATTTTCTATTTTTGGCGCAAATTACCTCCCATAAACATGCCTCAACACTGCCTGTAGTTCTTATTGTTTGAATTGAAAATATATCTCTTCTGATTTCCGTCGTGTAGAAGATGTTTCATTCATAATGTGTATATTAATGCCGTTAGTTAAACGCGTTTTTGAAATCCCGCGCGAGTTTCTGCTCGTGAGTTTCGTTTCTCTCAGAGAGTCACTGAATCACGCGCTGATCTGGGGTCAGTGTCCGGAGAGTCTCACTCCACACAGATGGCGGAACACACGATCCTGAAGGTTCTGTGCGGGAATCACGGAGCCATGGATTACGAGCGCCTTCTGGACATTTCATTCGGGCTGCCCGAAATATCCCCGCAGAATTCCCTGGATAAAATCCTGCGGGAGAGCGACGTCTTCACCGCCATACAGCGGAGCGAAAGTACAGAGGTTTTCGCACAAACTAACGTCAAACTGTGTCGAAAGAGAGGATGCGACGAGCTGTGTGAAGACCTCCATCTGTGCAAATACGAGCTGATGATGGGTCGCTGCAACAGGTGTGTGTGTGTGTGTGTGTGCGGGGGGAGGTTGATTGACTGGGGCAAGTTGTCACAACACTTATATGTGCCATTATACCACAAAAATATCAAATAAAGTGTCATTGATTGCAAAGAAAGATGCCAGAACACCAGAAAGGCAGATTGTTGTGTTGGAAATGAATGTGTTATTTAGTGGATGATAGTGACCTGAGTGAGAACTGGCTTCATACAGCCACTGTACACTTATCAGATATTCTGTCAAGATAAAAGATACAAACACGTGATCTATTTTTGCCACATAAGAAGAAAAAAAAGCATTATGGCACAAATCAGAAGTATGACATAAAAAGTACAAATTATGACATGCTAAGTCCTATGACTAGTCATTTTTATAACATATTAAGTCATAATTGAGATAAAAAGTTGAAACTATAAGGCAAAAACTTGAAAATATGACAGTCATAATTATGAGATAAAAAGTCAAAATGGACAAAAACTTAAAAATATGACAAACTAAGTCATAATTATGAGATAAAGTCAATAACTTGAAAATATGACAGTCATAATTATGAGATAAAGTCAATAACTTGAAAATATGACAGTCATAATTATGAGATAAAAGTCAATAACTTGAAAATATGACACTTATAATTATGAGATAAAAACTTAAAAATTTGACAAAATTATAATTGAGATAAAAAAAATCTGAATTATGGCAAATTAAGTCATAAATATAAGATAAAAAGTCGAAACTATGAGACAAACGTGAAAATATGACAGTCATAATTATGAGATAAAAAATCTGAATTATGGCAAAAGGCAAAACAGACAAAAACTTGAAAATATGATATACTAAGTCATAATTATGAGATAAAGTCAATAACTTGAAAATATGACAGTCATAATTATGAGATAAAGTCAATAACTTGAAAATATGACAGATATAATTATGAGATAAAAAGGCAAAACAGACAAAAACTTGAAAATATGACAGTCATAATTATGAGATAAAAAGGCAAAACAGACAAAAACTTGAAAATATGACAGTCATAATTATGAGATAAAGTCAATAACTTGAAAATATGACACTTATAATTATGAGATAAAAAGGCAAAACAGACAATAACTTGAAAATATGACAGTCATAATTATGAGATAAAAAGGCAAAACAGACAAAAACTTGAAAATATGACAGTCATAATTATGAGATAAAGTCAATAACTTGAAAATATGACAGTCATAATTATGAGATAAAAGTCAATAACTTGAAAATATGACAGTCATAATTATGAGATAAAAAGGCAAAACAGACAAAAACTTGAAAATATGACAAACTAAGTCATAATTATGAGATAAAGTCAATAACTTGAAAATATGACAGTCATAATTATGAGATAAAAGTCAATAACTTGAAAATATGACACTTATAATTATGAGATAAAAACTTAAAAATTTGACAAAATTATAATTGAGATAAAAAAAATCTGAATTATGGCAAATTAAGTCATAAATATAAGATAAAAAGTCGAAACTATGAGACAAACGTGAAAATATGACAGTCATAATTATGAGATAAAAAATCTGAATTATGGCAAAAGGCAAAACAGACAGAAACTTGAAAATATGACATGCTAATTCATAATTATGAGATAAAGTCAATAACTTGAAAATATGACAGTCATAATTATGAGATAAAAGTCGAAACTATGAGACAAACTCGAAAATATGACAAACTAAGTTATAATTAGATAAAAATTCGAAACTATGAGACAAAAACTTGAAAATATGACATGCTAATTCATAATTATGAGATAAAGTCAATAACTTGAAAATATGACAGTCATAATTATGAGATAAAGTCAATAACTTGAAAATATGACAGTCATAATTATGAGATAAAAGTCAATAACTTGAAAATATGACAGTCATAATTATGAGATAGTCAATAACTTGAAAATATGACAGTCATAATTATGAGATAGTCAATAACTTGAAAATATGACAGTCATAATTATGAGATAAAAGTTGAAACTATGAGACAAACTCGAAAATATGACAAACTAAGTTATAATTAGATAAAAATTCGAAACTATGAGACAGAAACTTGAAAATATGACATGCTAATTCATAATTATGAGATAAAGTCAATAACTTGAAAATATGACAGTCATAATTATGAGATAAAGTCAATAACTTGAAAATATGACAGTCATAATTATGAGATAAAGTCAATAACTTGAAAATATGACAGTCATAATTATGAGATAAATGGTACATTCACACGACAACGATGTTCTAAAAATGGAATACGTTTTTTCTTTGCATTTTTGAAAGGTTGAGCGCACAGGTGACAGCGTTGTCTAAGCGGTCCCCGTTCACACGGATCCGCGGAACGCTGTATTTCTGCAGCCAGGCCAGTAGATGGCGCTGACACTTTGTTGTTCAAGCTTGTCGCGTAAATAAACGGCCAAAGAGCTTTAAAAGTTTTAAGTTTTTAGTGGAATACGGTGTCGTGTAAATAGCCCTTAAAAAGTCGAAATTGAGTTAACGTCGAAATTATGACATACAAAGTGATAATTATAACGTACTAAATTATTAAGTAATAATTATGATTAAAAAGTTGTCATGTCATAATTTGGCAAACTAAGTCATAAATATGAGATAAAAAGTCGAAACTATGACAGTCATGAGATGTCGAAAATATGACATACTAAGTCATAATTATGAGATAAAAAATAAAAACTATGAGATCAATTTTAATTATGAGATAAACAGAATTATGGCATAAATATGAGATAAAAAGCTGAAATTATGACATACAAAGTGATAATTATAACATAATAAATTAAGTAATAATTATGATTTATACCCAGAGGCGGAAGTATTTTTTACTTTCTACTCGAGTTCATATTTCAAGTATATACTTTATCAGTGTTTTTCTTCACTAATATATAATGTCACTTTTCTTCTGGTTTGTTTGTGAAGGCACGGCTGCAGTTTTGGACACCAGCAGCTGCTGTCCGAGCACAACGTGCGGATCCTGAGAGCGCATCACATGACCCGTCTGAGCAGAGAAGAGCTGCGTGTGATACTCCTGCAGTCCGACAGCAGCCTTCTGCCTCCCGTGAGATGGCCGATCACATGTACAGGTGTGTCCGTCAGAGTCATGTGCTCATGTGCTTCTGCTTCCGTCTCAGGTGTGCGTCATGTTCAACCGAGGCCGAGGGCCGCACGGGAGCTGTCCCGACGGAGAGAAGTGCACCCGACTGCACATGTGCGAGGACTTCGTCAGAGGACGCTGCGACCGCACGGACTGCGGCAGACCACATGATTTCCACGAGCCTCGTCTGAAAAGAATCCTGAACTCCAGAGGAGTGTCGCGTCAGCTGATGGGTTCCCTTCCGTTCATCTACCGCAACATCCTCGCTCTGAAGACTCGCGCGGACCGCAGGAACATGGAGCTCGTCCGAGCGCGCAGAATCGTGCCAGAGACTAACACAGGCATGCTGGGAACATCAGGGTTTCTGCGGGTCTTAATTTGACCTTCCACAATTTAAGGCTTTAAAAATGTCTTAAAGGGATAGTTCACCCAAAAATTAAAATGACCCCATGATTTACTCACCCTCAACTCATCCTAGGTGTGTATGACATTCTTCTCTCAGACGAACACAATGCACTTTTATGATAGACAGATGCACTTTTATGATGGATGGATGCACTTTTATGATGGATGGATGCACTTTTATGATAGACAGATGCACTTTTATGATGGATGGATGCACTTTTATGATGGATGGATGCACTTTTATGATAGACAGATGCACTTTTATGATGGATGGATGCACTTTTATGATGGATGGATGCACTTTATGATGGATAGATGCACTTTTATGATGATGGATGCACTTTTATGATGGATAGATGCACTTTTATGATGGATGGATGCACTTTTATGATGGATAGATGCACTTTTATGATGGATGGATGCACTTTTATGATGGATGGATGCACTTTATGATGGATAGATGCACTTTTATGATAGACAGATGCACTTTTATGATGGATGGATGCACTTTTATGATGGATGGATGCACTTTTATGATAGACAGATGCACTTTTATGATGGATGGATGCACTTTTATGATGGATGGATGCACTTTTATGATGGATGGATGCACTTTTATGATGGATGGATGCACTTTTATGATGGATGGATGCACTTTTATGATAGACAGATGCACTTTTATGATAGACAGATGCACTTTTATGATGGATGGATGCACTTTTATGATGGATGGATGCACTTTATGATGGATAGATGCACTTTTATGATGATGGATGCACTTTTATGATGGATAGATGCACTTTTATGATGGATGGATGCACTTTTATGATGGATGGATGCACTTTTATGATGGATGGATGCACTTTTATGATGATAGATGCACTTTTATGATGGATGGATGCACTTTATGATGGATAGATGCACTTTTATGATGATGGATGCACTTTTATGATGGATGGATGCACTTTTATGATGGATGGATGCACTTTTATGATGGATGGATGCACTTTTATGATGGATGGATGGATGCACTTTTATGATGGATAGATGCACTTTTATGATGGATGGATGCACTTTTATGATGGATGGATGCACTTTTATTGACTTCATTCACTGCCATTATAAGCGGGGAAGAGCCAGGACATGTTTTAATATAACTCTGATTGTGTTCGTCTGAGAGAAGAATGTCATACACACATAGGATGAGCTGAGGGAGAGTAAATCATGGGATACTTTTTAGGTGAACTATCCCTTTAAATTGGATCAGAAAGTCTTGTAATCTGACCATTAAAGCAGAGTCCAGAGAAATGAACACAGATTTCATAAAGCCGTACATTAAATCTCATGCACTGCAAAAAATGAGGATTTTAGTTTTCCAGCACAAACTCAAAACATTTAATGACAGCAAAATGAAGAAATGAACAGAATGAAGAGAGTTTGAGCTCAAAACAACAACTAATATCTGTCATTGGGTGGGAAAATGACTCGCATTGGAATGAAGTTGATTTTTATGAACTCATTGGCAGATTTTTGTTCTTGTTTTAATCATAAAATCACAAGATTCTCAAACTTTAAGCTATTTTAAAGAGTGATGGAGATCTGATGGAAATGTGTTCTCAAACTCTGAAGTGTCACTGATAACTCATTTAGAGAATATATCGACGTGTTCCCTTCGGTTTATTGGTCTTAAAGAGGTCAGAAGACCTGCAGAAACCCTGATCATTCAAGTGTTTATTAGTTAAGCAATAAGAATATTTGCTTCATACTGTGATTTGGTCTGTTCTGCAGAGAATGAGATCTGCCTGTCGTTTGTCAGAGGCTTCTGCGGAGACGGTACGTGCGCTTGTTAGGGACAATCGAATACTCACCAAACACTTGATGAACTACATTCACCTTGCACCGGACCAACTGGTTTTTTAATTCCAGTCATATTTTAACCCCACATTGTTCATAACAAATACATACACACATGCATGACGTGACCGTGTGAACAGACGTAAGTCACTCTGCTCTCTATTGTGTTGTGCATTATTTTAGGTCTGAATCACACATCAGTTGAATGGTTTCTGTGCAGATAAATGCAGCAAAACACACTATAAAATGCCCTATAAGTGGGAGGTGAAGGTGGGCCGAGCATGGCACGACTTACCCAACAGTGAACAGATTGAGCGTGATTACTGTGACCCGTCCAGCATACACAGGTGTATAATAAATGAATGATTTCCTCTCCCTCATGTCGTTCCTTTCGTTCACCTTCAAAACTCGAATGTAATTTAATGAAACCTCCATGGAAAAACCGAATGAATAATACTTTCTGCTCTGGACAGTTCTGGGAACGATCCCATTTGTTTTGAGGAAATGATTCTGGGTCTGGACGAGGTCCGGCGTCTCTCTACAAAATCCTCTGTGCTCCTTCCCGGCATCGTCTTCACCACCTCCTGGAGCTGGTACTGGAAAGACGAGTACAATCGCTGGATCCAGTACGCATCAATAGTATGTTTGATCAATCGCATTCAAGTAATCAGATTACTTCTGTGATGTAACGAGTAACGCACACACGTTACTTTTCATTTTAAATCATTTGCTTTATGCAGTAATAAAAAAAAAAAACGCCTGCAAGGCTGGGAAGAGAGCGAGCCTCAGTGTAACGCATTACTTTCCATAAAAAGTAACTATGTAATTAGTTACTTTTTTAGGGAGTAATGCAATATTGCAACGCATTAGTTTTAAAAGCTTTCTCCATCATTGCTGCTGATAAACATGTTTCTTTCTCTCAGGCGGAGATGCACCGACTGTCTTCAGTCAGCAGTGAGCAGCTGGAGCAGAAATATCAGGAGTATTTACAGCAGAACCAAGAGGATGCTGGGATCAAGTTCAGAGTGGGAAACCGTTTCTATGAGCTCCGTTTCACAGGTTTGTTATATGCCAGTGTTCTGTGCGGGTTTCAGCTGTATTAGAGGCAACACACACAGTTTCTGCCAGTCTCATGTTAATCTTGAGTTCCTATAGAGTAGTGTTGATCCTTACAGATACAGATACACTGTACCGATTCTTTCTGAAAACAGCCGAGTCCGTGGAGGCGTGCAGTGGGCGGAGCTAAAGAGACACACACACATTACGTTGGTGTTGTTCACATTATATGCACTTACGATTGCCAACAAAACACACACATTTGATGCAGTTTCACTCACCGCCTGCGGTTTCCACTCATGACCGGGAACAAACACACACACTTGCAGAACTCTGGAAACACAAACTGCATCCACTGTTCCCTTAACGCTGGGTTATTTGGGAAGCTGAACAAGGTGATCTTTCCCTCACACACACACACACACACTTCTTTAGTGACATTGTTGATCTCGTGTCTAAAAACACAACGCCAGCACCGCCAACGGCTCCCGTAACCCGAATGAAGCTCGTTGATGTGTGTGTGTGTGTGTGTGAGAAGTGCCCATATAAGGAGTTCCGCCCTTTGTGATGTCACACAGGGCCATACTCGAAAAACACTTTCTGAAACTTGTCCGAATCCTGAAGGAGTGTATTCGGCACAGAAATACTCCGTCACACGTCCAACTCGTGTTTTGAACTGTTGTCCATGTTTATCATGAGAATCAGCTCTACCAGTGTGAATAAGGCAGAATGCAGGAAATAGCATTAGACCCGCCTTTAAGATCTGATCATTGCTTGTTCACAGACATGAAACAACGAAATGAAGTGAGCGGCACCGAGAGAGCGGTCAGGCGACGGCCCGCGTTTGTTTCATCGGTCGACGCCCAGAATGCCAGAGCGAGGTGACGGCGCTCACAAGCGTCCTGTGGGATGTCATGCTTCTGTGGTTTTGTGTTATTCTGTTTAATCTCTTCCCCCCAGATGTTGCGGTGCCAACAAGACTCACTTTTATAAAGGATTTCCTGGATTTTGGGACCGAACTGCGATTCCTGACTTTGGATTTCAGGTTCAGCTTTTTGTGAAGTTCTTGGTCATTTCATCATCATCATCACTGCTCACTAATAAAACAGATCTCGTTTCTTTGCAGAGAGTCCGTCTGCATCCGTCTCACAGAGATTACGTGAGAGTCCAGGCGCGCTTCAGTGAAACTCTGAGGGGTTTTACTGTCCGACAGATCGAGCGTGTGCAAAACAGGGAACTCTGGGAAGACTTCATGACGTGGGTATCAGCTCAGGCACGTTGAGAAGAATTGATTATCTGTCACAAGTCTTTAATCCAACTGCATATTTTTCTGCAGGAAAAAAGAACGAATGAAAATGGCAAACAAATATGAGCAATATCATGAGCGGCTTTTATTCCACGGCACCAGATCCTCCCTCATCGATGGTGTATGTTACAGAAACTTTGACTTTCAGGAGTTTGAGGCAGCCGCATATGGAAAGGGTGTGTTTTTATTACAAGTTTTATTACATTATTTCTGAATGTTCCCTGAACATTTAACCCCTTCAACTCTGGGACCATTTTTGGGGATTTTCGCCTGGATTTGTCCTACCCAAACTGAAAAGCTTCCCATTCCCGCATACAGTGGTGTAAATACACAAAACACAGGAAACCCTTTGAAGTTAAACACTGCTGAAAGTGATAAACATGTAAGTATATGTTGTCTGAGCTGTAATAAACCCCCAAAAAAGAGGCGTTTTGTGATTTTTTTTTGGTTATAAATTCATTTTTAAAGTGTAAGTGCTCTAGCACCCTGCAGGCGGTTTGGGCTGTTTCCAGCATATGTCAGAAAGCACTGGAAAAAATAATTTTGTGACACTGGGATATTGCATTTTTTTTCCAGTATTTGCTGCCATCTAGTGGAAACAGCCCAACCCGTCTGCAGGGTGCTAGAGCACAGGGCCTGAGATATACACTTTAAAAATGAATTTATAACCAATTTTGTTTGTTTGTTTTTTATATTTTATGTTTGTTTATTATAGCACAGACAACATATAGTATAATATTTATCACTTTCAGCAGTGTTTTATGTAATTTCAGGGTTTTCTGTAAAAGGACACTGGGATATTGCATTTATACCACTGTATATGGGTATGGGGGGGGGGTGTAGGCGGAAATTACATAAAAAAGATAATATTCCTCCCTTCAGGTCCATTTGAATAAATCTTGCATACATGATACAGACAAAATGATTTATTTTTCAAGATTTGCTGCCATTTGGTGGAAACAGCCACAATGGTCTGCAGGGTGCTAGAGCACACTTACACTTTAAAAAGTCAGTTCTGGCAGGTCACGTTAGTCAAGCTCGCATCAGCTGACTGTCAACTGATCACGTCTACCTATAGGAACACGACATCTGTCACAGCACAGCTCCTTCAGTGCTATCAGCAGCTATCACATTCTCCAGTGCTCATTACCCTCCTTCATCCCCAGCTCCTCCTCTCGTCAGTCAGGATTTGGCATTCTGATTCCCCTTGAATCAGACTAAGGGGGTTATCGCTGCTCTCCCTGCTCTTATCCATGCTAGGCTGTGAGTTCCTGCCCAGAACAGAACCATACCGCCAATCCAAAGTATATGCTAATTGTCAATCATCTTTGACGATAGTCGTCCTGACAGAAGTGTGTATATAGACCAGTGTATGTGGGTATGGGAAGCTTTTCAATTTGGGTAGGCCAAATCCAGGCGGAAATGGTCCCAGAGTAATTTAGTGTAAATAAGTTACTTTGTGTAAAACAAATGCCAAAGTGATGCACATCTCCAGAAAGCTTTCAAATGGTACCAGATATGAGGTCAGAGCTCCTCCACAGGCATTTAACATTTCAAGTATATACTTGATGACGCTATTCTGGACCATGATCAGGGTCCGTGGAGTTTAAAACGTCCCGTTTTATAAACGTTTTTTCTTGGTTGTGTGAACGTTAAGGGAACATTCCATTGTCATTCTTCAAACATTATGTGAACGTTACTTTTGAATGTTCTCTGAAAGAACAAGTAACAACATTTAAAAAGACGTCCAACTGAAACATTCCGTGAACGTTGTATAAACGTTCTATTAATGTTACGGTTGTTCATTGCTTTGCCGGAACGTTCTGAGAATGAGAATTGTGCAAACTTGCTTGTAAACTGTAACTTTCCTCCTCATTTTTCAGGGATTTACTTCTCAAAGGACGCCAGGTACTGGGACGAGTGGACGGACGGGTCTGCAGTGAGGCAGATGTTCGCCTGCAGGGTGTTGGTCGGGTACTATGCCAGAGGAGCCGCTCGTTTCCGCCACCCACCGGCCAAAGACCCTGAAGGAAGTCTGTATGACAGCTGTGTCGATGATTCGCGAGACCCATCTATCTTCGTAGTGTTTGACAGGTCTCAGATCTACCCAGAGTTTCTTATCACTTACGAGGAGGACAGCAAGTTTGAGGAGGTGCGGTCGGGGATTGGCGCTTGTGACGTCTCTCTGGCAGCAGGTATCGCTCAGGAAAACGTGAAGGAAACTAGTCAAACCTCAGTCATCACCGACCCGGCCCGTGTGAGGAACACACCCACTACAGGCTCTGCCGGCTCACTCCAGGGTCCAGATTCTGACCCCGAACACACAGACTCTCTCATTACAGTCTTACGCTCAACGTTAGACACATCTCTGGGTGCCTCCACTGCACTTCCTGTGTCAGCCGAACATGCCTCCACTGCACTTCCTGTCTCAGCCGAATGCACTTCCACTGCACTTCCTGTCTCAGCCGAACATGCCTCCACTGCACTTCCTGTGTCAGCCGAACATGCCTCCACTGCACTTCCTGTCTCAGCCGAATGCACTTCCACTGCACTTCCTGTCTCAGCCGAATGCACTTCCACTGCACTTCCTGTCTCAGTCGAACATGCCTCCACTGCACTTCCTGTCTCAGCCGAATGCGCTTCCATTGCACTTCCTGTCTCAGCCGAACATGCCTCCACTGCACTTCCTGTCTCAGCCGAACATGCCTCCACTGCACTTCCCGTCTCAGCCGAATGCGCTTCCACTGCACTTCCTGTCTCAGCCGAATGCGCTTCCACTGCACTTCCTGTCTCAGCCGAATGCACTTCCACTGCACTTCTTGTCTCAGCCAAATGCGCTTCCACTGCACTTCCTGTCTCAGCCGAACATGCCTCCACTGCACTTCCCGTCTCAGCCGAATGCGCTTCCACTGCACTTCTTGTCTCAGCCGAATGCGCTTCCACTGCACTTCCTGTCTCAGCCAAACATGCCTCCACTGCACTTCCTGTCTCAGCCGAACATGCCTCCACTGCACTTCCCGTCTCAGCCGAATGCGCTTCCACTGCACTTTCTGTCTCAGCCGAACATGCCTCCACTGCACTTCTCGTCTCAGCCAAACATGCCTCCACTGCACTTCCTGTCTCAGCCGAATGCGCTTCCACTGCACTTCCTGTCTCAGCCGAACATGCCTCCATTGCACTTCCTGTCTCAGCGGAACGCGTCTCCACTGCACTTCCTGTCTCAGCTGAACGCGTCTCTGCGCAGAAGAAGAAATGTGTCATCATGTGATCTGTTCATATGCACTGGATTAGCACAAGCTCAGTGTGCAGTGTTGTTCTAATATTTGTGTTTCGAATGTTCATTAAAACATCAGTTGAGTTCAAAAGTTTGTTATTTATTCAAATGTTTTACAGGTATTAAGATTTTTTGCAACCTACAATATTGACAGTTTTATTGTGTAACAGACCCAGTAGCTGTATAATTCATAGTACTTGTTTTGTTTATATAAGCACTTCATTTAGTCACAGAATCAGACACAGAATCCGTTAATGAACATTGATGCTCAACCGGTGCCGCTTTTATACTGATGATCAATCAATATGTGAAATATGATGCAGCACTATTATGGTGTTCTGTGATTTTTGCACTGATAGTCCACCTTAAGAGGAAGAAACACAAAAATGAAAAGATAAAAAAGAAGGCAATCATATTTTCACTAATCGAATCGATGAAGCTTTACATCTCTTCCACTAGTGCAGATCCTGATCATCAGCTCACCCCTCATTAAATATTCATAAGTGGAGATACGGTTCGTCCAATCGGATGCGAGTGAATTAATGCGGCGAGTCCCGCACGTTCCCGTCACGCACCGTGAACGCGCGCGCTGCTGCTGGATTCGGTGTGGCACGAGCGCGGACGTTTCAGAGGTAAATAAACCAAATCTGGCTTCATTCCTATGATATTTTCTGTTTATTTATTGCCTTTCCATAATGTGTCAGTGCTGACTACTAGTACACAAGGGAAAATCTGATAAATAGCCTAAATATTGTATTTTTCTTCTCCAGTTTTTGATGGTTGGATATTTAAAGATGCTGCGTGATAATATGACAGGTCTAAATTGTGGATACTTATGAAAACATAATGTATGCTGTATTTACCGGCTGTGATTGTGATAGTAGTGAGGGAATCCCTTCAAATATCGATCTATTCATCCTCAAACCTCACAGCCGCCTTTATTCACCTCTGTTTCTTTAATCCTCATTAATTATTCATCATAAAAAATATCTGAACATTTATTATCTTTGTGTCCTGCGCGAAAACAGTCTGTTTATTGTGTTTAGAAGCCGTTAGATGTCGTTCCCACTGCGCATGCGCTTATTTCTGACTTGATTCATGTGTTATGACTGAAGCGTTAATGTACATGTCAATCAAACCTGTCACCGCGTCACACTGCAGCTCATTAGCATATTGTAGTTAGTCATTCCTCATATATTTTATTTTTCTTCTTTTACACTACTTTTATTGTGTATAATTAATTTAGCATGGGATTAACCTACAGACAATTAGAGATTATTTATCTATTTTTGAATAACTAATTCTAAATGTTTTATGTTTTTGTTTATATTGTGTTTATAGTGTAAATAATGCAAAACAAGCAATAAATAAATGACATAATAATGTCAAAACAAACATTATTTTACTGTTGAGCTGGTGATGGAGGAGAGTTCAGACACACACTCACTCACTTACACACTAACTCACACACACTCACTCACTCTCACACACTCACTCTCTCTCTCACACACACACACACACACACTCTCTCTCACACACTCACTCTCTCACACACACACTCACTCACTTACACACTAACTCACACTCACTCACACTCACTCACACACACACTCTCTCTCACACACACACACACACACACACACACTCTCTCTCACACACACACACACACACACACTTACTCTCACACACTCACTCACACACACAATCTGTCCTGGTTGACTCATAACCCGAGTGTGTAAGCGGCTCACGCAGCTCATTGTGAGTGTGATGAGGCTTGTGTGAGTGTGAGATGATGATGATGAAGGTCTGTTCCTGCGGTGTGTTCTGTATTTTTAGCAGCTCTGTAATGACATGAGCATTAAAACTGCAGGCTGTCGACACACAGAGCTCTGCAGCTGGAACACACTCCGCTCCGCTTCATTATGTGTGTGAGTGAGTGTGTAAGTGAGTGTGTGAGTGTGTGAGTGAGTGTGTGAGTGTGTGAGTGTGTGAGTGAGTGTGTGAGTGTGTGAGTGTGAGTGTGTGAGTGTGTGAGTGAGTGTGTGAGAGAGTGTCATGTGTTGCTAAGCGACGGGTGTGTAGGAGTTGATTACGTGTTATTAATGATCTGATCAATATATTCATTCACTCCTCCAGACTCACACTTTATTCTGTTATTAATGACTGATATCTGATTTGATTTCTTATCTATTTTATTGTTAAGCTCGTTACTCTAATGACTTGTGTGTGGATGTTTGTGCTGAGGTTAATGAGCTGTGTGTGTGTGTCAGACTCTTCAGCATGAATTACCTGCGCAGGCGTCTGTCGGACAGCAGCTTCGTAGCCAACCTGCCCAACGGCTACATGATGGACCTGCAGAGATCGTCCAGCTCCAGCAGCTCTCCAGCCTCCCCGGCCACTGAGCGCCGCCCGCCCCCGGCCCCACAGACCCCGGCCCCCGCCCCAGCACCGGCACCGGCCCCCACAGGGTTCCTCAGCTCCTTCTCCAGCGTGGTGAAGACGGCTCAGATCGCCAGCGCCGTCCAGGCCAAAGCCTCCGCGCACGCAGACGCCAAACCTGCCGTACGCAAACCCAGAGTCCTGCTGGTCATCGACGACCCGCACACAGACTGGTGAGAGCGGTCACATGACCTCTGAACTCATCTCGGCTACTACACGACTTCAGAATACTTAAAACGCATGAGAATTAATAACATTTTAAAAAGTCGTGAAAAGTAATAATATCTTAAAAACCCACAGGAATTAATAAAAAAATGCAAAATTCATAGAAATTAATAAAAACAATTTTTTTTAAATCATGGAAATACATTTTTTAAAAATCATTGAAATTAATAAAAATAAAAAAAAACTTAAAAAGCCACAGGAATTAATGCAATTTTTTTTTACAAAATGTATGGGAATTAATAATAAAATCTGAAAAAGTCATGAATATTATAAATTTTTTTTTTGTTTATAGAAATCATGGAAAAATTTTTTTTTTTTTAACCAGAAGAATTAATGCAATTTTTTCCAAATTCATGGGAATTAATAATAAAATCTGAAAAAGTAATAGGAATTCATAAAGTAAAATATCAATAAAAAAATAAAAAAA
Source organism: Rhinogobio ventralis (assembly GCA_039654625.1). NCBI lineage: Eukaryota > Metazoa > Chordata > Actinopteri > Cypriniformes > Gobionidae > Rhinogobio > Rhinogobio ventralis. The sequence continues at coordinate 626,893 of CM077207.1, forward strand.
AGTCACAAAATTAATAAAATCTTAAAAAAAAAAAAAAAACATTGAAATTGCTAAAGCGAATATACATTTTTCTAGTTATTCCAAGCTCTGTAATATTTTTTTTAGTTGAAACTGCTGAGAAATTGCCATTTGTGAGATAAAAGTAGTTTTAAAACCCTTATTCCATAATCACAAGCATGGAAAAGTCATATAAATACATAACTGAACCCTGAAGAACGTGTATAATGATTGGCTCAAGCGCGTCTGTGAGAGGCACTAACTGTGTTTTACCACTAGAGGGTGTGAGAGTCCATCACAGGCCAGCAGGCGGCACTAGAGAAACACAGTCAGATCCGCTGGGAGTTAATGAGAGTCCATCACAGGCCAGCAGGAGGCGCTAGAGAAACACAGTCAGATCCGCTGGGAGTTAATGAGAGTCCATCACAGGCCAGCAGGAGGCGCTAGAGAAACACAGTCAGATCCGCTGGGAGTTAATGAGAGTCCATCACAGGCCAGCAGGAGGCGCTAGAGAAACACAGTCAGATCCGCCGGGAGTTAATGAGAGTCCATCACAGGCCAGCAGGAGGCGCTAGAGAAACACAGTCAGATCCGCCGGGAGTTAATGTGAGTCCATCACAGGCCAGCAGGAGGCGCTAGATAAACACAGTCAGATCCGCTGGGAGTTAATGAGGGTCCATCACAGGCCAGCAGGAGGCGCTAGAGAAACACAGTCAGATCCGCTGGGAGTTAATGAGAGTCCATCACAGGCCAGCAGGAGGCGCTAGAGAAACACAGTCAGATCCGCTGGGAGTTAATGAGAGTCCATCACAGGCCAGCAGGCGGCGCTAGAGAAACACAGTCAGATCCGATGGGAGTTAATGAGAGTCCATCACAGGCCAGCAGGAGGCGTTAGAAAAAACACAGTCAGATCCGCTGGGAGTTAATGAGAGTCCATCACAGGCCAGCAGGAGGCGCTAGAGAAACACAGTCAGATCCGATGGGAGTTAATGAGAGTCCATCACAGGCCAGCAGGAGGCGCTAGAGAAACACAGTCAGATCCGATGGGAGTTAATGAGAGTCCATCACAGGCCAGCAGGAAGCGCTAGAGAAACACAGTCAGATCCGCTGGGAGTTAATGAGAGTCCATCACAGGCCAGCAGGAGGCGCTAGAGAAACACAGTCAGATCCGATGGGAGTTAATGAGAGTCCATCACAGGCCAGCAGGAGGCGCTAGAGAAACACAGTCAGATCCGCTGGGAGTTAATGAGAGTCCATCACAGGCCAGCAGGAGGCGCTAGAGAAACACAGTCAGATCCGATGGGAGTTAATGAGAGTCCATCACAGGCCAGCAGGAGGCGCTAGAGAAACACAGTCAGATCCGATGGGAGTTAATGAGAGTCCATCACAGGCCAGCAGGAGGCGCTAGAGAAACACAGTCAGAGCCGATGGGAGTTAATGAGAGTCCATCACAGGCCAGCAGGCGGCGCTAGAGAAACACAGTCAGATCCGATGGGAGTTAATGAGAGTCCATCACAGGCCAGCAGGAGGCGCTAGAGAAACACAGTCAGATCCGCCGGGAGTTAATGAGAGTCCATCACAGGCCAGCAGGAGGCGCTAGAGAAACACAGTCAGATCCGCTGGGAGTTAATGAGAGTCCATCACAGGCCAGCAGGAGGCGCTAGAGAAACACAGTCAGATCCGATGGGAGTTAATGAGAGTCCATCACAGGCCAGCAGGCGGCGCTAGAGAAACACAGTCAGATCCGATGGGAGTTAATGAGAGTCCATCACAGGCCAGCAGGAGGCGCTAGAGAAACACAGTCAGATCCGCCGGGAGTTAATGAGAGTCCATCACAGGCCAGCAGGAGGCGCTAGAGAAACACAGTCAGATCCGCTGGGAGTTAATGAGGGTCCATCACAGGCCAGCAGGAGGCGCTAGAGAAACACAGTCAGATCCGATGGGAGTTAATGAGAGTCCATCACAGGCCAGCAGGAGGCGCTAGAGAAACACAGTCAGATCCGCCGGGAGTTAATGAGAGTCCATCACAGGCCAGCAGGAGGCGCTAGAGAAACACAGTCAGATCCGATGGGAGTTAATGAGAGTCCATCACAGGCCAGCAGGAAGCGCTAGAGAAACACAGTCAGATCCGCTGGGAGTTAATGAGAGTCCATCACAGGCCAGCAGGCGGCGCTAGAGAAACACAGTCAGATCCGATGGGAGTTAATGAGAGTCCATCACAGGCCAGCAGGAGGCGCTAGAGAAACACAGTCAGATCCGATGGGAGTTAATGAGAGTCCATCACAGGCCAGCAGGAGGCGTTAGAGAAACACAGTCAGATCCGATGGGAGTTAATGAGAGTCCATCACAGGCCAGCAGGCGGCGCTAGAGAAACACAGTCAGATCCGATGGGAGTTAATGAGAGTCCATCACAGGCCAGCAGGAGGCGCTAGAGAAACACAGTCAGATCCGATGGGAGTTAATGAGAGTCCATCACAGGCCAGCAGGAGGCGCTAGAGAAACACAGTCAGATCCGCCGGGAGTTAATGAGAGTCCATCACAGGCCAGCAGGAGGCGCTAGAGAAACACAGTCAGATCCGATGGGAGTTAATGAGAGTCCATCACAGGCCAGCAGGAGGCGCTAGAGAAACACAGTCAGATCCGATGGGAGTTAATGAGAGTCCATCACAGGCCAGAGAAACACAGTCAGATCCGCTGGGAGTTAATGAGAGTCCATCACAGGCCAGCAGGAGGCGCTAGAGAAACACAGTCAGATCCGCCGGGAGTTAATGAGAGTCCATCACAGGCCAGCAGGAGGCGCTAGAGAAACACAGTCAGATCCGATGGGAGTTAATGAGAGTCCATCACAGGCCAGCAGGAGGCGCTAGAGAAACACAGTCAGATCCGATGGGAGTTAATGAGAGTCCATTACAGGCCAGAGAAACACAGTCAGATCCGATGGGAGTTAATGAGAGTCCATCACAGGCCAGAGAAACACAGTCAGATCCGCTGGGAGTTAATGAGAGTCCATCACAGGCCAGCAGGAGGCGCTAGAGAAACACAGTCAGATCCGATGGGAGTTAATGAGAGTCCATCACAGGCCAGCAGGCGGCGCTAGAGAAACACAGTCAGATCCGATGGGAGTTAATGAGCCGCGTGTGGAATGAGCCGTCATATAGAGATGCATTGAGTCTGGGAAACTCATTGCTGCTGTTTGTGGACGTCTGGGCCGTCAGTGAGACGGCTGAAGTGGCCTCATGAAGATCTGTGTGTGTGTGTGTGTGTGTGTCTGTGGGCATTCCTGAATGCAGTCAGAGAGTGTCTGGGAGACGCGACCTCGTTCCCAGCGCTGCTGCTCGGAGTGAGGACACAATCACAGTGCCTGTCTGTCCATCTCTCTGTCCATCTCGCTGTCCATCTCTCTGTCTGTCTGTCTGTCCATCTCTCTGTCTGTCTGTCCATCTCTCTGTCTGTCTGTCCATCTCTCTGTCCATCTCTCTGTCTGTCTGTCTGTCTGTCCATCTTTCTGTCTGTCTGTCCATCTCTCTGTCTGTCTGTCCATCTCTCTGTCTGTCTCTCTGTCCATCTCTCTGTCTGTCTCTCTCTCTCTCTCTCTCTCTCTCTCTCTCTCTCTCTCTGTCTGTCTGTCCATCTCTCTGTCTGTCTGTCCATCTCTCTCTGTCTGTCTCTCTGTCCATCTCTCTGTCTGTCTCTCTGTCCATCTCTCTGTCTGTCTGTCCATCTCTGTCTCTCTGTCCATCTCTCTGTCTGTCTGTCTGTCCATCTCTGTCTCTCTGTCCATCTCTCTGTCTCTCTGTCCATCTCTCTGTTAGTCTGTCCATCTCTCTGTCTGTCTGTCCATCTCTGTCTCTCTGTCCATCTCTCTGTCTGTCTGTCCATCTCTGTCTCTCTGTCCATCTCTCTGTCTGTCTCTCTGTCTCTCTGTCCATCTCTCTGTCTGTCTCTCTGTCCATCTCTCTGTTTGTCTGTCCATCTCTCTGTCTGTCTCTCTGTCCATCTCTCTGTCCCTCTGTCCATCTCTCTGTCTGTCTGTCCATCTGTCCATCTGTCTCAGTCCAGCGAATCGTAGCATCCCTCTGAGTTTCCATGTCAGAGTCTGAAAGATTTCATTCAATTTGATATCAAACACACTAAAATAAAAATAATAGCAAAATAAATGTATAATAATTAATTAATAAATAAAATATAAGGAATAATATAGATAATAGTAATGAAAATGTAAGTAGTAATAATATTAATAATAATAAATTCTAATAAAATTAATTATAATGATTTAAAATGTAATATAATGAATAATATTATAACAAAATAACAAAAATACATACATAATAAAATAAATTAAGTTAATAATCAATCTAAAAAGTGATGAAAATTAATACAATCTAATAAAATACATAAAAAAATATGAATATAATATTATAATAATAACATAATAAATAAAAGAATTTATATAATAATAAATAATAAATATAAAATAATAACATCAATACATTTTCATGTATAAAAAATTATTTAAAAAAATGTGCATGTGCTCTGGTCTGAGACAGTAGATCAGCTCCGGATCATCAGGAGTCATCATCCATGTTGTTTTTCAGGGCCAAGTACTTCAGAGGACGGAAGCTGAACGGAGAGTACGAGATCCGCGTGGAGCAGGTGAGCTGAACCAATCAAAACAGCTCCAGATGGTCACGTGACGTCTAGACGTGCGCTGATAGCATCTGTCCCGCACATCTGTGAACCATTGAGTAACAACCATTCACACAACAAACACACAACCTGACTGCTTCTCACACACAACAAACACACAACCTGACTGCTTCTCACACACAACACACAACCTGTCTGCTTCTCACACACAACAAACACACAACCTGTCTGCTTCTCACACACAACAAACACACAACCTGTCTGCTTCTCACACACAACAAACACACAACCTGTCTGCTTCTCACACACAACAAACACACAACCTGACTGCTTCTCACACACAACAAACACACAACCTGTCTGCTTCTCACACACAACAAACACACAACCTGTCTGCTTCTCACACACAACAAACACACAACCTGTCTGCTTCTCACACACAACAAACACACAACCTGTCTGCGCCTCACACACAACAAACACACAACCTGTCTGCGCCTCACACACAACAAACACACAACCTGACTGCTTCTCACACACAACAAACACACAACCTGACTGCTTCTCACACACAACAAACACACAACCTGTCTGCGCCTCACACACAACAAACACACAACCTGTCTGCTTCTCACACACAACAAACACACAACCTGTCTGCGCCTCACACACAACAAACACACAACCTGTCTGCTTCTCACACACAACAAACACACAACCTGTCTGCTTCTCACACACAACAAACACACAACCTGTCTGCGCCTCACACACAACAAACACACAACCTGTCTGCGCCTCACACACAACAAACACACAACCTGTCTGCGCCTCACACACAACAAACACACAACCTGACTGCTTCTCACACACAACAAACACACAACCTGACTGCTTCTCACACACAACAAACACACAACCTGTCTGCTTCTCACACACAACAAACACACAACCTGTCTGCTTCTCACACACAACAAACACACAACCTGTCTGCTTCTCACACACAACAAACACACAACCTGTCTGCTTCTCACACACAACAAACACACAACCTGTCTGCTTCTCACACACAACAAACACACAACCTGTCTGCTTCTCACACACAACAAACACACAACCTGTCTGCTTCTCACACACAACAAACACACAACCTGTCCGCTTCTCACACACAACAAACACACAACCTGGCCGCTTCTCACACACAACAAACACACAACCTGGCCGCTTCTCACACACAACAAACACACAACCTGACTGCTTCTCACACACAACAAACACACAACCTCTCTGCTTCTCACACACAACAAACACACAACCTGTCTGCTTCTCACACACAACAAACACACAACCTGACTGCTTCTCACACACAACAAACACACAACCTGTCCGCTTCTCACACACAACAAACACACAACCTGGCCGCTTCTCACACACAACAAACACACAACCTGGCCGCTTCTCACACACAACAAACACACAACCTGACTGCTTCTCACACACAACAAACACACAACCTCTCTGCTTCTCACACACAACAAACACACAACCTGTCTGCTTCTCACACACAACAAACACACAACCTGACTGCTTCTCACACACAACAAACACACAACCTGTCTGCGCCTCACACACAACAAACACACAACCTGTCTGCGCCTCACACACAACAAACACACAACCTGACTGCTTCTCACACACAACAAACACACAACCTGTTTGCGCCTCACACACAACAAACACACAACCTGTCCGCTTCTCACACACAACAAACACACAACCTGTCCGCTTCTCACACACAACAAACACACAACCTGTCCGCTTCTCACACACAACAAACACACAACCTGTCCGCTTCTCACACACAACAAACACACAACCTGTCCGCTTCTCACACACAACAAACACACAACCTGACTGCTTCTCACACACAACAAACACACAACCTGGCTGCTTCTCACACACAACAAACACACAACCTCTCTGCTTCTCACACAAAACAAACACACAACCTGTCTGCTTCTCACACACAACAAACACACAACCTGTCTGCTTCTCACACACAACAAACACACAACCTGACTGCTTCTCACACAAAACAAACACACAACCTGTCTGCTTCTCACACACAACAAACACACAACCTGTCTGCTTCTCACACACAACAAACACACAACCTGACTGCTTCTCACACACAACAAACACACAACCTGTCTGCGCCTCACACACAACAAACACACAACCTGACTGCTTCTCACACACAACAAACACACAACCTGACTGCTTCTCACACACAACAAACACACAACCTGACTGCTTCTCACACACAACAAACACACAACCTGACTGCTTCTCACACACAACAAACACACAACCTGTCTGCGCCTCACACACAACAAACACACAACCTGTCTGCGCCTCACACACAACCTGGCTGTTTCTCACACACAACAAACACACAACCTGTCTGCGCCTCACACACAACAAACACACAACCTGACTGCTTCTCACACACAACAAACACACAACCTGGCTGCGCCTCACACACAACAAACACACAACCTGACTGCTTCTCACACACAACAAACACACAACCTGACTGCTTCTCACACACAACAAACACACAACCTGTCTGCTTCTCACACACAACAAACACACAACCTGTCTGCTTCTCACACACAACAAACACACAACCTGTCTGCTTCTCACACACAACAAACACACAACCTGACTGCTTCTCACACACAACAAACACACAACCTGTCTGCGCCTCACACACAACAAACACACAACCTGACTGCTTCTCACACACAACAAACACACAACCTGACTGCTTCTCACACACAACAAACACACAACCTGTCTGCGCCTCACACACAACAAACACACAACCTGTCTGCGCCTCACACACAACCTGGCTGCTTCTCACACACAACAAACACACAACCTGTCTGCGCCTCACACACAACAAACACACAACCTGACTGCTTCTCACACACAACAAACACACAACCTGGCTGCGCCTCACACACAACAAACACACAACCTGACTGCTTCTCACACACAACAAACACACAACCTGACTGCTTCTCACACACAACAAACACACAACCTGACTGCTTCTCACACACAACAAACACACAACCTGTCTGCGCCTCACACACAACAAACACACAACCTGTCTGCGCCTCACACACAACCTGGCTGCTTCTCACACACAACAAACATACAACCTGTCTGCGCCTCACACACAACAAACACACAACCTGACTGCTTCTCACACACAACAAACACACAACCTGTCTGCTTCTCACACACAACAAACACACAACCTGACTGCTTCTCACACACAACAAACACACAACCTGTCTGCTTCTCACACACAACAAACACACAACCTGTCTGCTTCTCACACACAACAAACACACAACCTGGCTGCTTCTCACACACAACAAACACACAACCTGACTGCTTCTCACACACAACAAACACACAACCTGGCTGCTTCTCACACACAACAAACACACAACCTGTCTGCGCCTCACACACAACAAACACACAACCTGACTGCTTCTCACACACAACAAACACACAACCTGACTGCTTCTCACACACAACAAACACACAACCTGTCTGCGCCTCACACACAACAAACACACAACCTGTCTGCGCCTCACACACAACCTGGCTGCTTCTCACACACAACAAACACACAACCTGTCTGCGCCTCACACACAACAAACACACAACCTGACTGCTTCTCACACACAACAAACACACAACCTGGCTGCTTCTCACACACAACAAACACACAACCTGACTGCTTTTCACACACAACAAACACACAACCTGTCCGCTTCTCACACACAACAAACACACAACCTGGCCGCTTCTCACACACAACAAACACACAACCTGGCCGCTTCTCACACACAACAAACACACAACCTGACTGCTTCTCACACACAACAAACACACAACCTCTCTGCTTCTCACACACAACAAACACACAACCTGTCTGCTTCTCACACACAACAAACACACAACCTGACTGCTTCTCACACACAACAAACACACAACCTGTCTGCGCCTCACACACAACAAACACACAACCTGTCTGCGCCTCACACACAACAAACACACAACCTGACTGCTTCTCACACACAACAAACACACAACCTGTCTGCGCCTCACACACAACAAACACACAACCTGTCCGCTTCTCACACACAACAAACACACAACCTGTCCGCTTCTCACACACAACAAACACACAACCTGTCCGCTTCTCACACACAACAAACACACAACCTGGCTGCTTCTCACACACAACAAACACACAACCTGACTGCTTCTCACACACAACAAACACACAACCTGTCTGCTTCTCACACACAACAAACACACAACCTGTCTGCTTCTCACACACAACAAACACACAACCTGTCTGCTTCTCACACACAACAAACACACAACCTGTCCGCTTCTCACACACAACAAACACACAACCTGTCCGCTTCTCACACACAACAAACACACAACCTGTCCGCTTCTCACACACAACAAACACACAACCTGACTGCTTCTCACACACAACAAACACACAACCTGGCTGCTTCTCACACACAACAAACACACAACCTCTCTGCTTCTCACACAAAACAAACACACAACCTGTCTGCTTCTCACACACAACAAACACACAACCTGTCTGCTTCTCACACACAACAAACACACAACCTGACTGCTTCTCACACACAACAAACACACAACCTGTCTGCGCCTCACACACAACAAACACACAACCTGACTGCTTCTCACACACAACAAACACACAACCTGACTGCTTCTCACACACAACAAACACACAACCTGTCTGCGCCTCACACACAACAAACACACAACCTGTCTGCGCCTCACACACAACCTGGCTGCTTCTCACACACAACAAACACACAACCTGTCTGCGCCTCACACACAACAAACACACAACCTGACTGCTTCTCACACACAACAAACACACAACCTGGCTGCGCCTCACACACAACAAACACACAACCTGACTGCTTCTCACACACAACAAACACACAACCTGACTGCTTCTCACACACAACAAACACACAACCTGTCTGCTTCTCACACACAACAAACACACAACCTGTCTGCTTCTCACACACAACAAACACACAACCTGTCTGCTTCTCACACACAACAAACACACAACCTGACTGCTTCTCACACACAACAAACACACAACCTGTCTGCGCCTCACACACAACAAACACACAACCTGACTGCTTCTCACACACAACAAACACACAACCTGACTGCTTCTCACACACAACAAACACACAACCTGTCTGCGCCTCACACACAACAAACACACAACCTGTCTGCGCCTCACACACAACCTGGCTGCTTCTCACACACAACAAACACACAACCTGTCTGCGCCTCACACACAACAAACACACAACCTGTCTGCGCCTCACACACAACCTGGCTGCTTCTCACACACAACAAACACACAACCTGTCTGCGCCTCACACACAACAAACACACAACCTGACTGCTTCTCACACACAACAAACACACAACCTGGCTGCGCCTCACACACAACAAACACACAACCTGACTGCTTCTCACACACAACAAACACACAACCTGACTGCTTCTCACACACAACAAACACACAACCTGACTGCTTCTCACACACAACAAACACACAACCTGTCTGCGCCTCACACACAACAAACACACAACCTGTCTGCGCCTCACACACAACCTGGCTGCTTCTCACACACAACAAACATACAACCTGACTGCTTCTCACACACAACAAACACACAACCTGTCTGCTTCTCACACACAACAAACACACAACCTGACTGCTTCTCACACACAACAAACACACAACCTGTCTGCTTCTCACACACAACAAACACACAACCTGTCTGCTTCTCACACACAACAAACACACAACCTGACTGCTTCTCACACACAACAAACACACAACCTGACTGCTTCTCACACACAACAAACACACAACCTGGCTGCTTCTCACACACAACAAACACACAACCTGTCTGCGCCTCACACACAACAAACACACAACCTGACTGCTTCTCACACACAACAAACACACAACCTGACTGCTTCTCACACACAACAAACACACAACCTGTCTGCGCCTCACACACAACAAACACACAACCTGTCTGCGCCTCACACACAACCTGGCTGCTTCTCACACACAACAAACACACAACCTGTCTGCGCCTCACACACAACAAACACACAACCTGACTGCTTCTCACACACAACAAACACACAACCTGGCTGCTTCTCACACACAACAAACACACAACCTGACTGCTTTTCACACACAACAAACACACAACCTGACTGCTTTTCACACACAACAAACACACAACCTGTCTGCGCCTCACACACAACAAACACACAACCTGTCTGCGCCTCACACACAACAAACACACAACCTGTCTGCGCCTCACACACAACAAACACACAACCTGTCTGCGCCTCACACACAACAAACACACAACCTGTCTGCGCCTCACACACAACCTGGCTGCTTCTCACACACAACAAACACACAACCTGTCTGCGCCTCACACACAACAAACACACAACCTGACTGCTTCTCACACACAACAAACACACAACCTGGCTGCTTCTCACACACAACAAACACACAACCTGGCTGCTTCTCACACACAACAAACACACAACCTGACTGCTTCTCACACACAACAAACACACAACCTGGCTGCTTCTCACACACAACAAACACACAACCTGTCTGCTTCTCACACACAACAAACACACAACCTGTCTGCTTCTCACACACAACAAACACACAACCTGACTGCTTCTCACACACAACAAACACACAACCTGACTGCTTCTCACACACAACAAACACACAACCTGGCTGCTTCTCACACACAACAAACACACAACCTGTCTGCGCCTCACACACAACAAACACACAACCTGACTGCTTCTCACACACAACAAACACACAACCTGACTGCTTCTCACACACAACAAACACACAACCTGTCTGCGCCTCACACACAACAAACACACAACCTGTCTGCGCCTCACACACAACCTGGCTGCTTCTCACACACAACAAACACACAACCTGTCTGCGCCTCACACACAACAAACACACAACCTGACTGCTTCTCACACACAACAAACACACAACCTGGCTGCTTCTCACACACAACAAACACACAACCTGACTGCTTTTCACACACAACAAACACACAACCTGACTGCTTTTCACACACAACAAACACACAACCTGTCTGCGCCTCACACACAACAAACACACAACCTGTCTGCGCCTCACACACAACAAACACACAACCTGTCTGCGCCTCACACACAACAAACACACAACCTGACTGCTTCTCACACACAACAAACACACAACCTGGCTGCTTCTCACACACAACAAACACACAACCTGGCTGCTTCTCACACACAACAAACACACAACCTGTCTGCGCCTCACACACAACAAACACACAACCTGTCTGCGCCTCACACACACCAAACACACAACCTGTCTGCGCCTCACACACAACAAACACACAACCTGGCTGCTTCTCACACACAACAAACACACAACCTGTCTGCGCCTCACACACAACAAACACACAACCTGACTGCTTCTCACACACAACAAACACACAACCTGTCTGCGCCTCACACACAACAAACACACAACCTGGCTGCTTCTCACACACAACAAACACACAACCTGTCTGCGCCTCACACACAACAAACACACAACCTGACTGCTTCTCACACACAACAAACACACAACCTGTCTGCGCCTCACACAATAAACACACAACCTGACTGCTTCTCACACACAACAAACACACAACCTGTCTGTGCCTCACACACAACAAACACACAACCTGACTGCTTCTCACACACAACAAACACACAACCTGACTGCTTCTCACACACAACAAACACACAACCTGTCCGCTTCTCACACACAACAAACACACAACCTGTCTGCTTCTCACACACAACAAACACACAACCTGTCCGCTTCTCACACACAACAAACACACAACCTGTCTGCTTCTCACACACAACAAACACACAACCTGACTGCTTCTCACACACAACAAACACACAACCTGGCTGCTTCTCACACACAACAAACACACAACCTGTCTGCGCCTCACACACAACAAACACACAACCTGTCTGCGCCTCACACACACCAAACACACAACCTGTCTGCGCCTCACACACAACAAACACACAACCTGGCTGCTTCTCACACACAACAAACACACAACCTGTCTGCGCCTCACACACAACAAACACACAACCTGACTGCTTCTCACACACAACAAACACACAACCTGTCTGCGCCTCACACACAACAAACACACAACCTGGCTGCTTCTCACACACAACAAACACACAACCTGTCTGCGCCTCACACACAACAAACACACAACCTGACTGCTTCTCACACACAACAAACACACAACCTGTCTGCGCCTCACACAATAAACACACAACCTGACTGCTTCTCACACACAACAAACACACAACCTGTCTGTGCCTCACACACAACAAACACACAACCTGACTGCTTCTCACACACAACAAACACACAACCTGACTGCTTCTCACACACAACAAACACACAACCTGTCCGCTTCTCACACACAACAAACACACAACCTGTCTGCTTCTCACACACAACAAACACACAACCTGTCCGCTTCTCACACACAACAAACACACAACCTGTCTGCTTCTCACACACAACAAACACACAACCTGACTGCTTCTCACACACAACAAACACACAACCTGTCTGCTTCTCAACTTTAAACAGAGCGTGAGGTCAGGCTCGGTTGAGTCTCTCTCCAGATAAGGCTTGTTCTCCAGGCCGAGGTTTATCTGATCCGCTCTTAATAACACTCCACAGACCCTCCAGGACCACAACAGACGCTCTGTGCTCCTCCGCCCGGCCCGTCCGCGTCACGCTTCTGTTGATGGTGAGCACAGACACACATAGTCTTGGGAGGTCCTGCTGTGTGTCCTGAGCGTCCTGGCATTCCTCAGCTGAGCTTTATCAGACATCTGGAACCAACCTGACGCTCCAGATGTTCGTCCTCGTGTCCTTACAAACGTTATTCATTTTATTCATGACCTCAGAGCAGGGTTATTATTATCTTCAGCTAAAACTGAAACCATAAAATCATTTTCATTACTTGACAAAAAAACTAAAATAACGCATTCATTTGGCCGTCTCATTTCAGCACTG
>CM077207.1:645870-673370 GCA_039654625.1 Rhinogobio ventralis
AAACCAGCAGTAAACTAGTGTTCAGACGCTTAAGCCAGCAGTTAACTAGTGTTCAGACGCTTAAACCAGCGGTTAACTAGTGTTCAGATGCTTAAAACAGCAGTTAACTAGTGTTCAGACGCTTAATCCAGCAGTTAACTAGTGTTCAGATGCTTAACCTAGCAGTTAACTAGTGTTCAGACGCTTAATCCAGCAGTTAACTAGTGTTCAGACGCTTAAACCAGCAGTTAACTAGTGTTCAGACGCTTAAACCAGCAGTTAACTAGTGTTCAGACGCTTAAGCCAGCAGTAAACTAGTGTTCAGACGCTTAATCCAGCAGTTAACTAGTGTTCAGACGCTTAATCCAGCAGTTAACTAGTGTTCAGATGCTTAACCTAGCAGTTAACTAGTGTTCAGACGCTTAAGCCAGCAGTTAACTAGTGTTCAGACGCTTAAACCAGCAGTTAACTAGTGTTCAGACGCTTAAACCAGCAGTTAACTAGTGTTCAGACGCTTAAACCAGCAGTTAACTAGTGTTCAGACTCTTAAACCAGCAGTTAACTAGTGTTCAGACGCTTAATCCAGCAGTTAACTCGTGTTCAGACGCTTAACCCAGCAGTTAACTCGTGTTCAGATGCTTAACCCAGCAGTTAACTAGTGTTCAGACGCTTAATCCAGCAATTAACTAGTGTTCAGACGCTTAAGCCATCAGTAAACTAGTGTTCAGACGCTTAATCCAGCAGTTAACTCGTGTTCAGACGCTTAAGCCAGCAGTAAACTAGTGTTCAGACGCTTAAGCCATCAGTAAACTAGTGTTCAGATGCTTAAACCAGCAGTTAACTAGTGTTCAGACGCTTAAACCAGCAGTTAACTAGTGTTCAGGTATCTTTAACTAATCCAGCAGTTAACTAGTGTTCAGACGCTTAATCCAGCAGTTAACTAGTGTTCAGACGCTTAAACCAGCAGTTAACTAGTGTTCAGACGCTTAAGCCAGCAGTTAACTAGTGTTCAGGCATCTATAACTAATCCAGCAGTTAACTAGTGTTCAGACGCTTAAACCAGCAGTTAACTAGTGTTCAGACTCTTAAACCAGCAGTTAACTAGTGTTCAGGCATCTATAACTAATCCAGCAGTTAACTAGTGTTCAGACGCTTAAACCAGCAGTTAACTAGTGTTCAGGCATCTATAACTAATCCAGCAGTTAACTAGTGTTCAGACGCTTAAACCAGCAGTTAACTCGTGTTCAGACGCTTAACCCAGCAGTTAACTCGTGTTCAGACGCTTAAGCCAGCAGTAAACTAGTGTTCAGACGCTTAAACCAGCCGTTAACTAGTGTTCAGACGCTTAAACCAGCAGTTAACTAGTGTTCAGACGCTTAAACCAGCAGTAAACTAGTATTCAGGCATCTTTAACTAATCCAGCAGTTAACTAGTGTTCAGATGCTTAAACCAGCAGTTAACTAGTGTTCAGGCATCTATAACTAATCCAGCAGTTAACTAGTGTTCAGACGCTTAAACCAGCAGGTAACTAGTGTTCAGACTCTTAAACCAGCAGTTAACTAGTGTTCAGACGCTTAAGCCAGCAGTTAACTAGTGTTCAGGCATCTATAACTAATCCAGCAGTTAACTAGTGTTCAGACACTTAAACCAGCAGTTAACTAGTGTTCAGGCATCTATAACTAATCCAGCAGTTAACTAGTGTTCAGACGCTTAAACCAGCAGTTAACTAGTGTTCAGACTCTTAAACCAGCAGTTAACTCGTGTTCAGACGCTTAACCCAGCAGTTAACTCGTGTTCAGATGCTTAACCCAGCAGTTAACTCGTGTTCAGACGCTTAAACCAGCAGTTAAGTAGTGTTCAGACGCTTAAACTAGCAGTAAACTAGTGTTCAGACGCTTAAACCAGCAGTTAAGTAGTGTTCAGACGCTTAAACCAGCAGTAAACTAGTGTTCAGACGCTTAAACCAGCAGTTAAGTAGTGTTTAGACGCTTAAACCAGCAGTTAATTAGTGTTCAGACGCTTAAGCCAGCAGTTAAGTAGTGTTCAGACGCTTAAGCCAGCAGTTAAGTAGTGTTCAGACGCTTAAACCAGCACTAAACTAGTGTTCAGACGCTTAAACCAGCAGTTAACTAGTGTTCAGGCGCTTAAACCAGCAGTTAACTCGTGTTCAGTCGCTTAACCCAGCAGTTAACTCGTGTTCAGACGCTTAAGCCAGCAGTTAACTAGTGTTCAGACTCTTAAACCAGCAGTTAACTAGTGTTCAGACGCTTAAACCAGCAGTTAACTCGTGTTCAGATGCTTAATCCAGCAGTTAACTAGTGTTCAGACGCTTAAACCAGCAGTAAACTCGTGTTCAGACGCTTAATCCAGCAGTTAACTCGTGTTCAGATGCTTAATCCAGCAGTTAACTAGTGTTCAGACGCTTAAACCAGCAGTAAACTCGTGTTCAGATGCTTAATCCAGCAGTTAACTCGTGTTCAGATGCTTAAACCAGCAGTTAACTAGTGTTCAGACGCTTAATCCAGCAGTTAACTAGTGTTCAGACGCTTAAACCAGCAGTTAACTAGTGTTCAGACGCTTAAGTCAGCAGTTAACTAGTGTTCAGGCATCTATAACTAATCCAGCAGTTAACTAGTGTTCAGACGCTTAAACCAGCAGTTAACTAGTGTTCAGGCATCTATAACTAATCCAGCAGTTAACTAGTGTTCAGACGTTTAAACCAGCAGTTAACTAGTGTTCAGACTCTTAAACCAGCAGTTAACTAGTGTTCAGACGCTTAAACCAGCAGTTAACTAGTGTTCAGGCATCTATAACTAATCCAGCAGTTAACTAGTGTTCAGATGCTTAAACCAGCTGTTAACTAGTGTTCAGACGCTTAATCCAGCAGTTAACTCGTGTTCAGATGCTTAAACCAGCAGTTAACTCGTGTTCAGACGCTTAATCCAGCAGTTAACTCGTGTTCAGACGCTTAAGCCAGCAGTTAACTAGTGTTCAGACGCTTAAACCAGCAGTTAACTAGTGTTCAGACGCTTAATCCAGCAGTTAACTAGTGTTCAGGCATCTATAACTAATCCAGCAGTTAACTAGTGTTCAGACTCTTAAACTAGCAGTTAACTAGTGTTTAGTAGCAGTTAACTAGTTTAATAGACATGCTCCTGTAATCCTCATTTATACTTGTGAATGAAATGGTTTTAAAATGATTTCGTGCTTCCATTTTTGTTTTTCTCTCTTCAGATCATTTAAGCCAGATTTTGTGCTGGTTCGCCAGCATGCCTACAGCATGACCCCGGGCGAAGACTTCAGGAACCTCGTGATCGGCCTGCACTACGGCGCCGTTCCCAGCGTTAACTCGCTCTTCTCCATCTATAACTTCTGCAGCAAACCCTGGGTGGTGCGTCCAGCGCTTATCCATTAATTCAGAGGACAGTAATAGTCAGCTTGTTAGTGATGCACAGGAACAGTGTTTATGATGATACTTTGGACCAACTTAATCAAGATGCATTTACTGGAGAAGCAAAATGACTAGATATTACAAATAATGCATTAAAAATAAGGTTCCATTTGTTAACCACATTAGTGAACATGAAATGAACCATTTATTAATCTTAGTTAATGGTAATTTCAACATTTTACTAATACATTATTCAAATCAAAAGTTGTATCTGTTAATATTATTTAAAAGCTAAAATGACCTAACAATGAAAAGTTGTAATTTTATTAACCAACATTAACAAAGAATGATAAATATTGTATCAAATATATTGTTTTTTAATGTTAGTTAGTGCAATAAGCATTAAGTAATGGGAACGTTTTATAAAATCTTACCAAAATACTTTATAGTCTTCAAGTTTTGATGGAAGATTTGTATTCTTTATAATAATGAATCGCTCAGGAACATGAAAGCGCTTGTGTTGATTTGTTTTTGTGTCTTCATTCGGCAGTTCTCTCACATGATCAAGCTCTACCAGACTCTGGGTCCAGAGAAGTTCCCGCTCAATGAGCAAACCTTCTTCCCCAACCACACACAGATGGTGAGTCACTGCTTTAACTACTTTAACTAGTCCTCCGAGAATAATAATGACAAGATAGTCACAGAGCCATTTTCACAATCTTTATTATAAAAATATAAAACAGAGAAATTAAAAATCAAAACATTCTCGAAAAGCTGCTAATTGAAAAATGGTCACCACTCTCTCTCTCACACACACACACACACACACTTTACACAAGCTTTCAGCTTCTTCAATGGGAGTAAAACAGATCTGATCTGAGCAGAATGTTTGTTACATAGACAAAATATTGTTATAAAAATGATTTGAAGGCTGAGACTAAACGCTCTTACTGTTAAACACCAGCAGTAAACTAGTGTTCAGGAGCTTAAACCAGCAGTTAACTAGTGTTCAGGCGCTTAAACCAGCAGTTAACTAGTGTTCAGGCATCTATAACTAATCCAGCAGTTAACTAGTGTTCAGGAGCTTAAACCAGCAGTTAACTAGTGTTCAGACGCTTAAACCAGCAGTTAACTAGTGTTCAGACGCTTAAACCAGCAGTTAACTAGTGTTCAGACGCTTAAACCAGCAGTTAACTAGTTCAGACGCTTAAACCAGCAGTTAACTAGTTCAGACGCTTAAACCAGCAGTTAACTAGTGTTCAGACGCTTAAGCCAGCAGTTAACTAGTGTTCAGACGCTTAAACCAGCAGTTAACTAGTGTTCAGACGCTTAATCCAGCAGTTAACTAGTGTTCAGACGCTTAAGCCAGCAGTTAACTAGTGTTCAGACGCTTAAACCAGCAGTTAACTAGTGTTCAGACGCTTAAACCAGCAGTTAACTCGTGTTCAGACGCGTAATCCAGCAGTTAACTCGTGTTCAGACTCTTAAACCAGCAGTTAACTAGTGTTCAGACGCTTAAACCAGCAGTTAACTAGTGTTCAGACTCTTAAACCAGCAGTTAACTAGTGTTCAGACGCTTAAACCAGCAGTTAACTAGTGTTCAGACTCTTAAACCAGCAGTTAACTAGTGTTCAGACGCTTAAACCAGCAGTTACCTAGTGTTCAGACGCTTAAACCAGCAGTTAACTAGTGTTCAGGCGCTTAAACCAGCAGTTAACTAGTGTTCAGACGCTTAAACCAGCAGTTAACTAGTGTTCATTTAACTAGTTTTCAGATGTTTTTCCGTCTGATCTCAGCCTCCAACAGAGGAATGGAGCAGAAAATCTCCTGAAATAAACATGAGTTTAGAGTTTAGTGGTAAAAATGATTATTCTAGCTGTTCTGATCTGATTTACTTCAATATTGATGCATGATTATTGTGTTTGATTCATATTCGGTACCCTCAGAATCAGGATGAATGTTTACTTTTCCATTTAGAAAAAGGATTGATGAAGCATTAGATTTCTCTCATCAGCGCGGTCTAGATGTAGAAAAGACATTGATATGAAGATGATTTATCTACTGATTATAATCTTTGTTTTAAAGTAATAAAAAAATACTAGTCACAATTTCATAGCTTATATTATAAACAGCAAGAAGGAAAGAATCGAACGCACGGATCGCTCAGGCGTTGCTCTGCGCTTGTGCTGGAACGAGCAGCGCTTATGCATCGTATCTAACGTTTCAGCACAATCCAGAGTGAGCATCATAAATATATACTGAACAATATAAATCTGGCACATGACGTTTATCTGCGTACATATACAATTTATATCATGTTTAAAAGCAATACATCACTATAAAAGAGCGGTATTATTGCATTCATAAATTACTTCATATCTCAGTGGGTCGTGTTAATGAGGATCAGTTCATTTCGTTTGGGGTTACCCAGCTAACAGGGAACGTTCTCTCAACGTTAAGAACAAACGTTCTTCCAGTAACATTAACAGAACGTTCGTTTAATAATGTTCTCAAAACATGAAGATTATTTATACATCATTCACAGAGCATTTTTTCTTAAACATTTTAGTTAGACGTTTTGTCTAAAGTTTTTTAAATGTTTCTACTTGTACGTTCAGAGAACATTCAAAAGTAACATTCCCATAATGTTTGAAGAATGACACAAATGGAATGTTCCCGTAACGTTCACATTTTTTTAACATTTAAAAAACCGGACGTTCAGAGAACATTCCCGTTTTCATAACTTAATGGGAACGTTAGTTAGAACATGTTTTTGTTAGCTGGGTAATTGCTCCAGGCCTCATGCTTCATCTAATTGACGTGACCCGTTGCTGAACACACACTTGATCTGATGTGGTTCTGTCTAATTACACAGAGGAAGATCAGGTGGGGCAGTTAGTTATTGGTTGTTTGGGTGGATTCAGGGGTCGGTGGTGTTGATGGTCACTTTGTCGCGGGTGGTCATCCCTCTGTACCAGCTGCAGTAGCCTTCTTTCTGCTGGATGCAGGCGTAGTGGCGGGACTGATACCCAGGGTAGCCGAAGTGGGACAGCATGTCCGTCCACAGGCACTCGTGCTTGGAGGTCACAAAGCAGGGCAAGTAGTGGCACGGCTTAATCTGCAAACAGAGGAAAGAGTGTGTGATGTTGCTGTTTGAGCATGAAAAAGCTCCAGATCTTCTCTGTATCAGTGTCAGTGTTTCTGTTCGTTGTAGTCTTGAGTTTTCTTCCGGGAACCAACACGTCACAATATTCCTCATTTAAATAATTCATACGCAGAATAAAGGGGTGGGGCCTGGTTGAGTTAGTTAGTGGAGTGTTCAAACTGACGGTTATGGTAAGGGAAGCTGGAAGCAGTTTATCATAAAACTTTTTGTTTTGTCAAAACATATATTATTTGCCCCCGGTTTCACAGACAAGGCTTAAGCTAGTCCCAGACTAAAATGCATGTTTGAGCTGTTTTAACAAAGTAACTTGGACTGAAATATCTTAAATTATGCTAGTGCCATTGTTTTGTCTCAAGATGCACACCAGTAATGTTTTTTTTTCTAAGTAACGTTTATAAAAGCTACTCAAATGTCCTAATTGAACTAAGGTCTAATCCTGGCTGTGAACCGGGCCTTGAACTGTTAAGTTGTTTTTTAAAGTTATTTTATGGATTAGGATGTTACAATTTGCTCTACCCCTCCCATGTGGTGTTCATTTCATTTGTGCAAGTGTTGATTTAAAAAAACCCAGCAGCTCCTGCATTCATTTCAGTGCTTTTGAAATGTGTATGAGTGAAAGTAGACGATTGAAAGGCATCTTAGTGCTGGTGAATAACAGCTGAGCTTTATGTTTCCAGGTGTTTTATGAATGCAGGTCATTCAGAACCGAATCCTCTTTTACCCCTGAGAGCGTCTGCCGTCATAAAGCCTCATATTTATGGAGATGCACTTGTTATTTGTGCCCAAATATGCCTGAATTTTCTCCAGTGTACTCTTCAGTGTCAGTGTTATTTACAGAAGACTGAAGCGTTTGGTTTTTGATTTCCCCCCAAATTCCATTTAATTTTCCTAAATTCTGTATTGTCAGTTTTAATGCCATTTTTGTGTTTTTATTACATTTTAATAATCAATTCTGCGTTGTTCATTGTCGTCATAACGCCACATCGAGCTTTAACCCGTACCGTCACATGTATGTAGCGATATAACGATAATGATGGGTAACGTTCAGATCCAGTGATAATCTGCACTTCAGTGGTTCTGTATCTCAGATCTGAGTCCAAACTGTTTGAGTTTGGCTTCTGAACCAGCCGTTTAATCCTGGTGCCAAACATCTGGATCCAAGCATTGAGCTGCTGTGTGGATTATGGGAGGGCAGCCGCTCATGGTGACAGTAATTCATGTGAGCGTCAGATGATTGAGAATAGCGTGTTGTTGTTTGGCTGACACTTACCCTGCAGTTACAGCCCAGCTGATAGCGGTGGTTGATGCCCTTCTTCTGAGCCAGAGACAAGCGTTCCCATCGCTCGTTGAAGTTACACAGGCCAGTGTAAAACTTCCCGTCGTGAACACGACCTGCAAACACACCAGCGAGGTCAATCTCAGTCTCAGGCTCTTAACTAGTGTTAAGCCAGCAGTTAATTAGTGTTCAGACACTTAAGCCAGCAGTAAACTAGTGTTCAGACTCTTAAACCAGCAGTAAACTAGTGTTCAGACGCTTAAACCAGCAGTTAACAAGTGTTCAGACTCTTAAACCAGCAGTAAACTAGTGTTCAGACGCTTAAGCCAGCAGTTAACTAGTGTTCAGACACTTAAGCCAGCAGTTAACTAGTGTTCAGACGTTTAAGCCAGCAGTTAATTAGTGTTCAGACACATAAGCCAGCAGTTCACTAGTGTTCAGATGCTTAAGCCAGTAGTAAACTAGTGTTCAGACGCTTAAGCCAGCAGTTAACTAGTGTTCAGACGCTTAAGCCAGCAGTTAACTAGTGTTCAGACGCTTAAGCCAGCAGTTAACTAGTGTTCAGACGCTTAAGCCAGCAGTTAACTAGTGTTCAGACGCTTAAGCCAGCAGTTAATTAGTGTTCAGACACATAAGCCAGCAGTTCACTAGTGTTCAGACGCTTAAGCCAGTAGTAAACTAGTGTTCAGACGCTTAAGCCAGCAGTAAAGTAGTGTTCAGACGCTTAAGCCAGCAGTAAAGTAGATTTCAGATGCTTAAGCCAGCAGTAAAGTAGATTTCAGACGCTTAAGCCAGCAGTTAACTAGTGTTCAGACGCTTAAACCAGCAGTTAACTAGTGTTCAGACGCTTAAGCCAGCAGTTAATTAGTGTTCAGACACTTAAGCCAGCAGTTAAGTAGTGTTCAGACGCTTAAACCAGCAGTAAACTAGTGTTCAGACGCTTAAGCCAGCAGTTAACTAGTGTTCAGACGCTTAAGCCAGCAGTTAATTAGTGTTCAGACACTTAAGCCAGCAGTTAAGTAGTGTTCAGACGCTTAAACCAGCAGTAAACTAGTGTTCAGACGCTTAAACCAGCACTAAACTAGTGTTCAGACGCTTAAACCAGCAGTTAACCAGTGTTCAGACGCTTAAACCAGCAGTTAACCAGTGTTCAGACACTTAAGCCAGCAGTTAACTAGTGTTCAGACGCTTAAACCAGCAGTTAACTAGTGTTCAGACGCTTAAGCCAGCAGTTAACTAGTGTTCAGACGCTTAAGCCAGCAGTTAACTAGTGTTCAGACGCTTAAGCCAGCAGTTAATTAGTGTTCAGACACATAAGCCAGCAGTTCACTAGTGTTCAGACGCTTAAGCCAGTAGTAAACTAGTGTTCAGACGCTTAAGCCAGCAGTAAAGTAGTGTTCAGACGCTTAAGCCAGCAGTAAAGTAGATTTCAGATGCTTAAGCCAGCAGTAAAGTAGATTTCAGACGCTTAAGCCAGCAGTTAACTAGTGTTCAGACGCTTAAACCAGCAGTTAACTAGTGTTCAGACGCTTAAGCCAGCAGTTAATTAGTGTTCAGACACTTAAGCCAGCAGTTAAGTAGTGTTCAGACGCTTAAACCTGCAGTAAACTAGTGTTCAGACGCTTAAG
Organism: Rhinogobio ventralis; assembly: GCA_039654625.1. Classification (NCBI taxonomy): domain Eukaryota; kingdom Metazoa; phylum Chordata; class Actinopteri; order Cypriniformes; family Gobionidae; genus Rhinogobio; species Rhinogobio ventralis. Next base: position 655,311 of record CM077207.1, read on the forward strand.
CCAGCAGTTAACTAGTGTTCAGACACATAAGCCAGCAGTTCACTAGTGTTCAGACGCTTAAGCCAGCAGTAAACTAGTGTTCAGACGCTTAAACCAGCAGTTAACTAGTGTTCAGACGCTTAAGCCAGCAGTTAATTAGTGTTCAGACACATAAGCCAGCAGTAAACTAGTGTTCAGACGCTTAAGCCAGCAGTTAACTAGTGTTCAGACACATAAGCCAGCAGTAAACTAGTGTTCAGACGCTTAAGCAAGCAGTAAAGTAGATTTCAGATGCTTAAGCCAGCAGTTAACTAGTGTTCAGACGCTTAAGCCAGCAGTTAATTAGTGTTCAGACACTTAAGCCAGCAGTTAAGTAGTGTTCAGACGCTTAAACCAGCAGTAAATTAGTGTTCAGACACATAAGCCAGCAGTTCACTAGTGTTCAGACGCTTAAGCCAGCAGTAAACTAGTGTTCAGACGCTTAAGCCAGCAGTTAATTAGTGTTCAGACACATAAGCCAGCAGTAAACTAGTGTTTAGACTCTTAAGCCAGCAGTTCACTAGTGTTCAGACGCTTAAGCCAGCAGTAAACTAGTGTTCAGACGCTTAAACCAGCAGTTAACTAGTGTTCAGACGCTTAAGCCAGCAGTTAATTAGTGTTCAGACACATAAGCCAGCAGTAAACTAGTGTTCAGACGCTTAAGCCAGCAGTTAACTAGTGTTCAGACACATAAGCCAGCAGTAAACTAGTGTTCAGACGCTTAAGCAAGCAGTAAAGTAGATTTCAGATGCTTAAGCCAGCAGTTAACTAGTGTTCAGACGCTTAAGCCAGCAGTTAATTAGTGTTCAGACACTTAAGCCAGCAGTTAAGTAGTGTTCAGACGCTTAAACCAGCAGTAAATTAGTGTTCAGACACATAAGCCAGCAGTTCACTAGTGTTCAGACGCTTAAGCCAGCAGTAAACTAGTGTTCAGACGCTTAAGCCAGCAGTTAATTAGTGTTCAGACACATAAGCCAGCAGTAAACTAGTGTTCAGACGCTTAAGCAAGCAGTAAAGTAGATTTCAGATGCTTAAGCCAGCAGTAAAGTAGATTTCAGACGCTTAAGCCAGCAGTTAACTAGTGTTCAGACGCTTAAGCCAGCAGTTAATTAGTGTTCAGACACTTAAGCCAGCAGTTAAGTAGTGTTCAGACGCTTAAACCAGCAGTAAACTAGTGTTCAGACGCTTAAGCCAGTAGTTAACTAGTGTTCAGACACATAAGCCAGCAGTTCACTAGTGTTCAGACGCTTAAGCCAGCAGTAAACTAGTGTTCAGACGCTTAAACCAGCAGTTAACTAGTGTTCAGACGCTTAAGCCAGCAGTTAATTAGTGTTCAGACACATAAGCCAGCAGTAAACTAGTGTTTAGACGCTTAAGCCAGCAGTTAATTAGTGTTCAGACACATAAGCCAGCAGTAAACTAGTGTTCAGACGCTTAAGCCAGCAGTAAACTAGTGTTCAGACACTTAAGCCAGCAGTAAACTAGTGTTCAGACGCTTAAGCCAGCAGTAAACTAGTGTTCAGACGCTTAAGCCAGCAGTAAACTAGTGTTCAGACGCTTAAGCCAGCAGTAAAGTAGATTTCAGATGCTTAAGCCAGCAGTAAAGTAGATTTCAGACGCTTAAGCCAGCAGTTAACTAGTGTTCAGACGCTTAAGCCAGCAGTTAATTAGTGCTCAGACACTTAAGCTAGCAGTTAAGTAGTGTTCAGACGCTTAAGCCAGCAGTTAATTAGTGTTCAGACACATAAGCCAGCAGTAAACTAGTGTTTAGACGCTTAAGCCAGCAGTTAATTAGTGTTCAGACACATAAGCCAGCAGTAAACTAGTGTTCAGACGCTTAAGCAAGCAGTAAAGTAGATTTCAGATGCTTAAGCCAGCAGTAAAGTAGATTTCAGACGCTTAAGCCAGCAGTTAACTAGTGTTCAGACGCTTAAGCCAGCAGTTAATTAGTGCTCAGACACTTAAGCCAGCAGTTAAGTAGTGTTCAGACGCTTAAACCAGCAGTAAACTAGTGTTCAGACGCTTAAGCCAGCAGTTCACTAGTGTTCAGACGCTTAAGCCAGCAGTAAACTAGTGTTCAGACGCTTAAGCCAGCAGTAAACTAGTGTTCAGACGCTTAAGCCAGCAGTAAAGTAGATTTCAGATGCTTAAGCCAGCAGTAAAGTAGATTTCAGACGCTTAAGCCAGCAGTTAACTAGTGTTCAGACGCTTAAACCAGCAGTAAACTAGTGTTCAGACGCTTAAGCCAGCAGTTAATTAGTGTTCAGACACTTAAGCCAGCAGTTAAGTAGTGTTCAGACGCTTAAACCAGCAGTTAATTAGTGTTCAGACACTTAAGCCAGCAGTTAAGTAGTGTTCAGACGCTTAAACCAGCAGTTAACTAGTGTTCAGACGCTTAAACCAGCAGTTAACTAGTGTTCAGACGCTTAAACCAGCAGTTAACTAGTGTTCAGGCACTCTATCAAGAGCCTCTGCTGATCATAAGCGCACAAGTGTTTTAGGATACGGACTGATTAATGCCACAGAGTGTACTGATAGCTCTAAAAGCTCTAAAAGCAATTCAAAAGATACAATTAAACAGAACCCAAGTGATGAAGCAAGTCTGAACTGGTGATGATGATGATGATGGCATCTCACCTGTGATCAGGTACTGGTATTTGTTGATGTCAAACTTGACTCCGCACATGCTCTCAGAGTTGTGTGTGTAGATGTACTGCACATGCTGGATCTTGTCGAAGCCCTTGTACATCTACAGCAGACAAATGAGACGAACACAATTAGCAAAACACCCTGAAACTCCCTTCAACAGGAGCCACTTCAAGTGTGCAGTGATCTCTCTAGTGTTCAGTTCGATTTTTTGCACATCTAAGCACTTGTTTTGATTTGGTCCTGTGTGACATACAGGAACAGGAAGTCTGAGAATAAACACACTGTAGTTCACATGACAAACATCTGCGGTGTTTTGTCTTTGTCGTTCGGCACAGGCCCGTGTTTAGTCTAGAGCAGGATTCGACCTTCACAGAAACTGTGTGATAGAGTGCAGATCATGTGTTTTATCAGCATCAGGCGTCTGGTGTTAGCATCAGCTCACCTTCATCTGTTTGACGGTGTAGCGCAGGGTGCCGAACGGACGGTCGTCCAGGAGTTTCTTGCCCACCACTTTGGCCCTGATCACTGCAAACAGACACACAGTCGAGATCAGCGCTGTTTATACAGACAGCATTAAAGCATCATGAGGGCCGCTTCAGAACTATGCTGCTGCTTTTGGTCTAGTGCACAGATAAAACAATCCCAGAACGCATTGAGACAAGTGGAAAAAAACATCCAAGATGGTCAGAAGTGCATTTTTTATGGCTTAAAACAAATCATCAAATGCAACATAATCAATATCAAGCCATATATCATTTGTGACCGTATTGGCATTGACTAATAACTACAAAAGAAATTCAAAATATAATATAATAAAATATATATAATAATATAATCATTAAAATTACAAATTAATTTCAAATAAAAATAAACTTAATATAATATATTGTGCTATATTATAATAATCATTTAAAATAAAATAAAAAATAGTTTCAAATAAAAATACAATGTATGATTGTTTTTTTAAATGTTAATTTTTTCATATATTTTAACTGTATTTTTCTGAATTTAAAGATAAAAACATTATATAATAAATTGATATTGAATACATTTATTTCAGATATCACTTTTTTATCTATATACATATAAACTGTTTTTAATATATTGTAACTATTTTTCAGAATTTAAATATATAAATATTATATGATAATTGTATATATAATTTATTTTATATAATTTATCAAATATGATATTTTTATAAATGTATTTATTTTTTCATTGTATTTTTCTGAATTTAAATATATAAACAAGATATAATAAATGTGTATATATAACATATTTTATAAAATAAATTTCATATAATATATTAAATATCTGTCTATTTATTCATCCATCTCACACACATTATATATTTATATATGACAGCAGGTTTTTCCTCAGATATTCCCACTGTAAATGTGTGACAGATTTCCTGTTTAGAAAGTGTGTGAAGTGTGTGTCGCTGATGGTTGGACCGTGAGGAACTAGACTGCTTCCTCAGAGAGTGCAGAATGAGGCCGTGTCAATACGAGCGGCCTCGCTCCCATAATCCCCTGCAAGCGCGCTCAAGTCCCCCCGTCGGTAACCTGACACGCGTGTCCGTAGCCCCTCAAACACGCGGGACGCCTCGTTTGCAGCGGTCAATGCCGACTCCTATCCCGTCTGCGGATCACCTGCTCTGAGAGAGACTGACGCTGGAATGCTTGTTATCTTCACTGCTGGAATTTCCTTCCCGGAATTCTTTGAGGCTCACATTCCTCAGAGCGGTGAAAACACCCGAGGAAAAGTCTGTCATTGGGAACGTTCTGGAAAGGTTCTCTCAAAGTTATGAACAAACGTTCTTCCATAACGTCAATAGTTCAACGTTATCTGGTCTTTAAATTTCAATATTTACCTATACATTTATAGATATTATTTAATGAGCTAATATGAACTTTTCCATTAAATACTGTGACAAATTAATGTATTACAGGATTCCAGACTGAGAACAAATGGTGGCATTTTGGTGGCAACAATGCAAACGAAACGAAAGCAGAACGGAACCGCACTACTCGTATGAGCTCACACATGGGCCAATCTCGATCACATGACACCGTTACTACACAGCGCTGGAGAGTGAGAAAGCGTTTGACTTCACCACAGAATTAATAACATAGTCACGCCACATGATTTACTGTAGCCACTCCACATGATTTACTGTAGCGACGCCACATGATTTACTGTAGTGACGCCACATGATTTACTGTAGCGACACCACGATTTACTGTAGTCACGCCACATGATTTACTGTAGCGACGCCACATGATTTACTGTAGTCACACCACATGATTTACTGTAGTCACACCACATGATTTACTGTAGCCACGCCACATGATTTACTGTAGCGACGCCACATGATTTACTGTAGCGACGCCACATGATTTACTGTAGTGACTCCACATGATTTACTGTAGTGACTCCACATGATTTACTGTAGTCACACCACATGATTTACTGTAGCCACTCCACATGATTTACTGTAGCCACTCCACGTGATTTACTGTAGGGACGCCACGTGATTCACTGTAGTCACGCCACGTGATTTACTGTAGCGACGCCACGTGATTTACTGTAGTCACACCACATGATTTGCTGTAGTGACGCCACATGATTTACTGTAGTCACGCCACATGATTTACTGTAGTGACGCCACATGATTTGCTGTAGTCACGCCACATGATTTGCTGTAGTGACGCCACATGATTTGCTGTAGTCACGCCACATGATTTACTGTAGTGACACCACATGATTTACTGTAGTGACACCACATGATTTACTGTAGTGACACCACATGATTTACTGTAGTGACACCACATGATTTACTGTAGTCACACCACATGATTTACTGTAGTCACACCACATGATTTACTGTAGGGACGCCACATGATTTACTGTAGTGACGCCACATGATTTGCTGTAGTCACGCCACATGATTTACTGTAGTCACGCCACATGATTTACTGTAGTCACGCCACATGATTTACTGTAGTCACTCCACATGATTTACTGTAGTCACGCCACATGATTTACTGTAGTCACTCCACATGATTTACTGTAGCGACACCACGTGATTTACTGTAGTCACACCACATGATTTGCTGTAGTGACGCCACATGATTTACTGTAGTCACACCACATGATTTGCTGTAGTGACGCCACATGATTTACTGTAGTCACGCCACATGATTTACTGTAGTCACGCCACATGATTTACTGTAGTGACGCCACATGATTTACTGTAGTCACACCACATGATTTACTGTAGCCACACCACATGATTTACTGTAGCCACTCCACGTGATTTACTGTAGCGACGCCACGTGATTCACTGTAGTCACGCCACGTGATTTACTGTAGCCACGCCACGTGATTTACTGTAGCGACACCACGTGATTTACTGTAGCGACACCACGTGATTTACTGTAGCGACACCACGTGATTTACTGTAGTCACACCACGTGATTTGCTGTAGTGACGCCACATGATTTACTGTAGTCACGCCACATGATTTACTGTAGTGACGCCACATGATTTGCTGTAGTCACGCCACATGATTTACTGTAGTCACGCCACATGATTTGCTGTAGTGACGCCACATGATTTGCTGTAGTCACGCCACATGATTTACTGTAGTCACGCCACATGATTTACTGTAGTGACGCCACATGATTTACTGTAGTCACTCCACATGATTTACTGTAGTCACGCCACATGATTTACTGTAGTGACTCCACATGATTTACTGTAGTCACACCACATGATTTACTGTAGCCACTCCACATGATTTACTGTAGTCACACCACATGATTTACTGTAGCCACTCCACATGATTTACTGTAGCCACTCCACATGATTTACTGTAGTGACGCCACGTGATTCACTGTAGTCACGCCACGTGATTTACTGTAGCCACGCCACGTGATTTACTGTAGCGACGCCACGTGATTTACTGTAGTCACACCACATGATTTGCTGTAGTGACGCCACATGATTTACTGTAGTCACGCCACATGATTTACTGTAGTGACACCACATGATTTACTGTAGTCACGCCACATGATTTGCTGTAGTGACGCCACATGATTTGCTGTAGTCACGCCACATGATTTACTGTAGTGACGCCACATGATTTACTGTAGCCACGCCACATGATTTACTGTAGTCACGCCACATGATTTACTGTAGTCACACCACATGATTTACTGTAGCGACACCACCACATGATTTACTGTAGTCACACCACATGATTTACTGTAGTCACACCGCATGATTTACTGTAGCCACGCCACATGATTTACTGTAGCGACGCCACATGATTTACTGTAGCGACGCCACATGATTTACTGTAGTGACTCCACATGATTTACTGTAGTCACACCACATGATTTACTGTAGCCACTCCACATGATTTACTGTAGCCACTCCACATGATTCACTGTAGGGACGCCACGTGATTCACTGTAGTCACGCCACATGATTTGCTGTAGTGACGCCACATGATTTGCTGTAGTCACGCCACATGATTTACTGTAGTGACGCCACATGATTTACTGTAGTCACGCCACATGATTTACTGTAGTGACGCCACATGATTTACTGTAGTCACACCACATGATTTACTGTAGCCACACCACATGATTTACTGTAGCCACTCCACATGATTTACTGTAGCCACTCCACGTGATTTACTGTAGCGACGCCACGTGATTCACTGTAGTCACGCCACGTGATTTACTGTAGCCACGCCACGTGATTTACTGTAGCGACACCACGTGATTTACTGTAGCGACACCACGTGATTTACTGTAGCGACACCACGTGATTTACTGTAGTCACACCACATGATTTACTGTAGTGACGCCACATGATTTGCTGTAGTCACGCCACATGATTTACTGTAGTCACGCCACATGATTTACTGTAGTGACGCCACGTGATTTACTGTAGTGACGCCACATGATTTACTGTAGTCACGCCACATGATTTACTGTAGTGACGCCACATGATTTGCTGTAGTCACGCCACATGATTTACTGTAGTCACGCCACATGATTTGCTGTAGTGACGCCACATGATTTACTGTAGTCACGCCACATGATTTACTGTAGTCACGCCACATGATTTACTGTAGTCACTCCACATGATTTACTGTAGTCACTCCACATGATTTACTGTAGTCACGCCACATGATTTACTGTAGTCACGCCACATGATTTACTGTAGTCACGCCACATGATTTGCTGTAGTGACGCCACATGATTTACTGTAGTCACGCCACATGATTTACTGTAGTCACGCCACATGATTTACTGTAGTCACTCCACATGATTTACTGTAGTCACTCCACATGATTTACTGTAGTCACGCCACATGATTTACTGTAGTCACGCCACATGATTTACTGTAGCCACTCCACATGATTTACTGTAGTCACTCCACATGATTTACTGTAGTCACGCCACATGATTTACTGTAGTCACGCCACATGATTTACTGTAGTCACGCCACATGATTTACTGTAGCCACTCCACATGATTTACTGTAGCCACTCCACATGATTTACTGTAGTCACGCCACATGATTTACTGTAGTCACTCCACATGATTTACTGTAGTCACGCCACATGATTTACTGTAGTCACGCCACATGATTTACTGTAGTCACGCCACATGATTTACTGTAGTCACTCCACATGATTTACTGTAGTCACGCCACATGATTTACTGTAGTGACGCCACTCGACATGATTTACTGTAGTGACGCCACTCGACATGATTTACTGTAGTCACGCCACATGATTTACTGTAGTCACGCCACATGATTTACTGTAGTCACGCCACATGATTTACTGTAGTGACGCCACTCGACATGATTTACTGTAGTGACGCCACTTGACATGATTTACTGTAGTCACTCCACATGATTTACTGTAGTCACGCCACATGATTTACTGTAGTGACACCACATGATTTACTGTAGTGACGCCACATGATTTACTGTAGTGACGCCACTCGACATGATTTACTGTAGTGACGCCACTCGACATGATTTACTGTAGTCACGCCACATGATTTACTGTAGTCACGCCACATGATTTACTGTAGTCACTCCACATGATTTACTGTAGTCACGCCACATGATTTACTGTAGTCACACCACATGATTTACTGTAGTGACACCACATGATTTACTGTAATCACTCCACATGATTTACTGTAGTCACGCCACATGATTTACTGTAGTCACTCCACATGATTTACTGTAGTCACTCCACATGATTTACTGTAGTCACGCCACATGATTTACTGTAGTGACGCCACTCGACATGATTTACTGTAGTCACGCCACATGATTTACTGTAGTCACGCCACATGATTTACTGTAGCGACACCACATGATTTACTGTAGCGACGCCACATGATTTACTGTAGCGACACCACATGATCTACTGTAGTGACACCACATGATTTACTGTAGTCACGCCACATGATTTACTGTAGCCACTCCACATGATTTACTGTAGCCACTCCACATGATTTACTGTAGTGACGCCACATGATTTACTGTAGTCACGCCACATGATTTACTGTAGCCACTCGACATGATTTACTGTAGTGACGCCACTCGACATGATTTACTGTAGTCACGCCACATGATTTACTGTAGCGACGCCACATGGGATTGTGGGAGAAATAGTCTTTACATTATTCATCTCAGGGTTCAACCTTTTGAGAGTGAAATTCAAGCACTTTTCAAGGGCTCCACACTTTCTCCAGCACTTCAAAGCTCTAAATATTATCCAATTTTAATGTTATTTTTAATGTGATTTGTAGCAAACAAGCACTTTTATTTAAAAAAAAAAATGAAATGTCCACTATAACCAGTAGATGGCGGCAGAGGAGCACTTATTGACTTATTAGCCATTTCCACTCATTAATAAAAGGACAAAAGTAGGAAGTCACAAAGTCTAATGAAAAACAAAAACTTTTTATGAACTTTTTTAAACTTAATTACCCAGAAAACAAGTAAAGAGCTCCTTTAATAGTCACTGGAGCTGTCGGTTAAGTGTGAGACTATAGAAGAACATAATGTGCATTAAATAAGAGCAGAATATTTACATTTCCCTATATAAATGTTCCTTTTATCTGCATGTCAACTCAAGCTCAGTGCTTCACTGTTAAATTCCCAATAAACAAAATGAAATATTATTAGTAACTGCACTTATTAACAGAACAACGCAAAACAATAGTAATTTTATGATTAAATTAACTTTAAGTAAATTTTCCTCCAGCGCCACGGCTCTCTAATGTTAGTCTGGAGTCCTGGTATGAGTTAATGAATGAACTAATGGGACCTTTTAAGGGCAAAACTGCGTCCACGTGCCTTTGAATTCCCTGTCGGTGCTGTAATGAGTGACACTGTTACACAACAGTATGCATTCATCAGAAACTCACGCTTTCATGTTCTCTGTTGCTAATAGGTTTGACCCTGTCGTTCAGGGTTCAGAGGTCATGCCATTGAACTCCATTGCTCTGATTGGCTGTGAGCCGCTGTGCCGCTTTTCTGGAACTCTCCCGTGACTCCTCGACCTCCCCGAGCGGCTGCGAATGTTTATGTAACCCAATTCCAAACTCAAGCGCTCGCTGTGATGTCCACCTGTCCACCCCTCCGTCTGGCCCGCGGGCGTCGATCCTCGCGGCTATATTTAAGAGCGTCAGCCCCTCCATAAGCCTCTGAATCATACATGAAAGCCCAGAGCCGCGCGCCCGCTGTGAGTCATGCATATTCATGAGCCGCACGCCACTCTGACTTACATTTGGGAAAGTAGGTGGCCGTTCGCTCGCTCGGAGAGGTAAATGGGTTACCGCGCAGAAATCCTCCTCTGCAGTGATTCATGCCGACAGGATCAGGGATCAGTTCGCTCGAGTATCGATTAGCTCAGGGAAACGCTCTACTGGAGCGTATGACAAGTCTAGTTTATACCAAGCGACTGCATGCCATATATCAAAAGCTGAAAACACTTGTATTGCTTTTCTATAGCATTAAGCTTCAAATGTCAAATATACATTGGTTGGGTTTCTTCAAATAAAAGAAAAAGTAAAAATATGTATGGTATTATAATACTAAAACAATGGAAAAAACACACGCATCTTAAGCACACAGAACAATGTAATTACGCCTTTACCATTTTACGTTCACCTATAAGCACTAATCAAGAAAACGCATGCTTTATTTACTCATTCACTTGATTTGTAATATTATCATTAACATTATGGTAAAACTCTCAAAAGCTAAATTCCTAATAGTAATTCAAATAGTATGTTTTTCTCACACAGCGGTTGCCTTTATTCAGCAATCACAATAGCAAACATTCATGTTTGGATTTATTACAGTTCATAACTGAAGGTTTAATCGCAGATTTAGCTCGTTAGTGGGTGGGATATATTAGGCAGCAAGTGAACATTTTGTCCTCAAAGTTGATGTGTTAGAAGCAGGAAAAACGGGCAAGCGTAAGGATTTGAGCGAGGAAGGGCCAAATTGTGATGGCTAGACGACTGGGTCAGAGCATCTCCAAAACTGCAGCTCTTGTGGGGTGTTCCCGGTCTGCAGTGGTCAGGATCTATCAAAAGTGCTCCAAGGAAGGAACAGTGGAGAACCGGAGACAGGGTCATGGGCGGCCAAGGCTCATTGATGCACGTGGGGAGCGAAGGCTGGCCCGTGTGGTCCGATCAAACAGACGAGCTACTGGAGCTCAAATTGCTCCAGAAGTTAATGCTGGTTCTGATAGAAAGGTGTCAGAATACACAGTGCATCTCAGTTTGTTGTGTATGGGGCTGCATAGCCGCTGACCAGTCAGGGTGCCCATGCTGACCCCTGTCCACCGCCGAAAGCACCAACAGTGGCACGTGAGCATCAGAACTGGACCACGGAGCAATGGAAGAAGGTGGCCTGGTCTGAGGAATCACGTGTTCTTTGACATCACGTGGATGGCCGGGTGCGTGGCTTACCTGGGGAACACATGGCACCAGGATGCACTATGGGAAGAAGGCAAGCCGGCGGAGGCAGTGTGATGCTTTGGGCAATGTTCTGCTGGGAAACCTTGGGTCCTGCCATCCATGTGGATGTTACTTTGACACGCACCACCTACCTAAGCATTGTTAAGACCATGTACAGCCTTTCATGGAAACGGTATTCCCTGGTGGCTGTGGCTCTTCCAGCAGGATAATGCTCCTGACACAAAGCACAAATGCTTCAGGAATGGTTTGTGGAGCACAACAACGAGTTTGAGGTGTTGACTTGGCCTCCAAATTCCCCAGATCTCAATCCAATCGAGCATCTGTGGGATGTGCTGAAAGTCCGATCCATGGAGGCCCCACCTCGCAACTTACAGGACTTAAAGGATCTGCTGCTAACATCTTGGTGCCAGATACCACAGCACACCTTCAGGGGTCTAGTGGAGTCCATGCCTCGACGGGTCAGGAATAACACAATATTAGGATCAGTGCCTGATCGGTGTATATATATCACACAGTAAATCTTGCCACTAGCAACGCCAAGGTCATGCACTCGATTCCCAGGGAAAGCAAGAACTGATAAAATGTGAATGCAATGCAAGTGCCTTTGGATAAAAGCACCCGCCATATTTGTAAATGATTTTCCATTTGTGTATCAGTTTCTGTGATGTTTAACTGAGTCCAGAGCTTCTCACCCCATTGCCACGTCAGATGGGAACCAGACCTCCGTTGGCGGGATATTAAAGGGGCCAAAGTGTAGGGCAAAACACTAATCTGGAGCTTGAAAGGCCTTTGGAGTGAATAGAGCGTTTCAATCGCCTTCAAAAGCCCTGCCAACCGTGGCTACATGCAGGATCGGCACTGCTAAACTCATTCTGGAGGCCGTATTGGCACAAAACTATTCTAATGGAGCTGGAAAGGCATGTTTAATGTGTGTGTATGTGGAATGTGGCGCTGATGGTTTTTCACAGTGTGTGCGTGTGCGTTTTTCTCTGCCGCCTCTGTTCGGGGATCTGATGATTTAAGGAGCACATTCGTGATTCATCTGCCGTGAGTGGATTACAGCGCGCGAGAAACACACGAGTGCTCAATCATCATCCACTGGAAACCCGACGGACGCCTTCGGAGGGCCTGATCCATCACAAAAAGCAATAATATTAGTTTGTTAGTTAGGTTGAGAAAATAACTCCGGAAAGAAGCATTCTGATAAACATATACACTATATTTTTATTGATATCTTGATTATTATTTAGTGTAGAAAAAAAAATGTCACTCAGTAAATTTCACAAAAAATTATGGCATGTAACGCATCGGATTAAACGTAATATTTAGTTTTGTTTTATTTACAACTTTGAAAAATATTGTTTTACATTTTGAAGTTTTTATTACAGCCAGCATTTAAATCACCATTTAGGTTTGGATACAACACATTTGATGGTTTAATTGATAATTAAATAAAAAAAATTTCGGTTACAGTTTTCGTAGCATAATTACATCATTAAAAAGTATAAAAAAAACGTAATTTAAATGTTTATATATATTTTTTATATATATATAATATAATATATTTTTAAAGTATAAAAACTTTGTTTAAATGTTTGGATACAACTCAATCGTTAAATAAATGTTATTTTCGGCTTTAATTTCTCTTTCATTAGCTGATTTCGGTGCATTATTAATTGTGCATAATGTCTAGATGTAAAGCGTATGTTTGTTACCCAGAAGCCATCGCTCCATCTGACGCCTGTGGAAATATGTTACACATGGCAGCAGAAAGCAAAGCCTAGGAGGAAATCTGCGCCTGGCGTCCCGCCACCGATTCAGACACGCTCACAATAGCCGTAGTCTTCGCCTTTCATACAGCATGAATACCAGCACAAAGCCAAAGTCACATTTATGGGACATCTCAATATCTAGTTTATCCACAAACACATCATCAGTATGCAAGTCATACGTGGCCTGTTAACCAGACAGTCCGGCTCCCGTTTCCACACTCCGGCTCATGAGCGGGACGATTCCCCATCAGACGAACGTGAGATTAAACCCTCTGGACGGTAAAAGTAACGCTAAACCCGTCGTGAGAGGCGTCGGATGCAGCGTGACACGCTAAAGTTCACCTCTGACGTGATCACATATGACAAATAAGAGGATTGATGATGTCAGTATGATAAATCTGAGCAAAACCACCAATATTTATAAACAATGATCTAGTTTTTAATAGTGTCAAACTATGGAAGCTTGTTTCCGCCACAGAATAAAACATTTTAAAAGATAACTGCGAGTTTATATCTCACAATTCTGACTTTATAACACACAATACAAAGATGTAAATCGCAATTGCGAGAAAAAAAGTAGTACAATTTATCGTTACAATTATCATAGTAATCGTTATAATTATCATTATAGTTATCGTTATAGTTGGCGTTATAATTATCGTTATAATTATCGTTATAGTTATCGTTATAGTTATCGTTATAATTATCGTTATAGTTATCGTTATAGTTATCGTTATAGTTATCGTTATAGTTATCGTTATAATTATCGTTATAGTTATCGTTATAGTTATCGTTATAATTATCATTATAGTTATCGATATAGTTGGTGTTATAATTATCATTATAGTTATAATTATCGTTATAGTTGCCGTTATAGTTATCGTTATAATTATCATTATAGTTATCGTTATAGTTAACATTATAATTATCGTTATAGTTGCCGTTATAGTTATCGTTATAATTATCATTATAATTATCATTATAGTTATCGTTATAGTTAACATTATAATTATCGTTATAGTTGCCGTTATAGTTATCGTTATAATTATCATTATAGTTATCGTTATAATTAGCGTTATGGTTAACATTATAATTATCGTTATAGTTATCGTTATAATTATCATTATAGTTATAATTATCGTTATAGTTAACATTATAATTATCGTTATAGTTAACATTATAATTATCGTTATAGTTGCCGTTATGGTTATCGTTATAATTATCATTATAGTTATAGTTATAGTTGGCGTTATAATTATAGTTATAATTATCGTTATAGTTAACATTATAATTATCGTTATAGTTGGCGTTATAGTTATCGTTATAATTATCATTATAGTTATCGTTATAATTAGCGTTATGGTTAACATTATAATTATCGTATAGTTATCGTTGTTGGTGTGAAGTGATTTGAATTCTTCTGTGGATACAACTTAATACTGTTGATTACTAAATAATCGTTATTTTCAGCTTTAATTTCTCATAATGTCTCGCCTCATATATAGGAACGATATCGCTGGATACACTTTCAGAGAGATTTTCTTCCAGCTGATCAACGGTGAAAACACTGACAGCCAATCAGAATCCTGCTTTAAGAGCTCCAGCATTTAAAGAGACAGACGACAAAACTGCAGCATTGCCGTTTATTATAAACAATAATATTGTATGCTGACACTAATATAGCTATCGTTATAGTTAGTTGTATTTATAGTTATAGTTATCGTTATTGTTATCGTTGTAGTTATCGTTATAATTATCGTTATAGTTATCGTTATAGTTCTAGATATCTTTGTAATTATTGTGATGGTGTGAGCTGATTTGAGTGGTTTTGTCCATGAACGTGTGTTTGCGCTGCTGGAGAATCCCTGAGCTCAGGGTTAATGGGGTTCTGCTGGTTTCCATCATCTGTGCTGCAGTGATTCAGATCTTCTCCATCACCTCCACCTGTCTTCACCTGACCCTTCAGAAACACAAGCTTGAGCGTGGAAAACAGGACCAAAGTTTCGTGTTTCCTCCCGTTAGAAAGAAACTATTGTTCTGCGCTCATCTGCAAGGCTTGCTCTTAACATCACTGTATGAGTGGAAAACAGCTTCTCCGGTGGCGCTTAGCGTCCGTCCGGCGTTCTTGCGTTCGCGTTTGTTGCCATGGATACCGCGAAAACTTTCCGCTTCTGGTGTTTGCGCGTAAACGCGCAATGACGCACTTGAGTTTTAACGACATTAGATCGATTCCGGGCGCGCGTGAAGAACATCTGCGCGCGCTGATGTTCAGTAAATATGGTCTGTTACATAATATGCAAAGTGTCACCTTACAGTAGTGTATTATGAATAACTCGCTCGGACTTTAACCTCTCACACACACACACACACACTCTTACCGATGTCGGAGTTGCAGTACGCGTCCTGTGGATGAGACATGCCGCACGAGCACGCGTCCGACGGCTGGTTCATCAGACACACGAGAGACAGCAGAAGGAACACGAGCACTAAACACGGCTTCATGACTGGAACGCGCCTCGCTCGCGTGCACACTGCTGTCAGAGCGCTCCAGACGCGAGTACATATAGTGCGCCCGCGGTCACGTCACAGCCCTCCGCCAATCACAGCGCGCGTAATTAACATTACAGGCGCATGACGTAATGGAAGTGACTTCATAAAGATTGAGGTTTTGCTACAGCACACACACACACACGTTTCCACTGTGAGGAGGAAAATCGAGTCTTTGTGGAAAGAGAATGAATAACATGTTATGAGACTGTGGCTTTGGGGTGAAAACCCCACTGACTCACTTTTGTTGATCTGCAATAGCCTCCTCATAATTCACTGATCTATATAGAGAACATTATATATGTATAATATCATATAGATCAGTGGTTTATATACTCAATATCTCATAATTGTAAATGTCTGGAATCTGAGGGAGCAGAAACATCTAAATATTGAGGAAATCTCCTTTAAAGCTGTCCAAGTCCTTAGCAACGCATATCACTACTAATAATACATGTATGATATATTTACGGTAGGACATTTACAAAATATCTTAATATGATTTTTGGCATAAAATGTATAATTTTGACCCGTGCAGTGTATTGTTGGCTATCGCCACAGACACACCCGTGAGACGCACGACTCAAATGTGAACAATAAAGGCATTGAAACTGTGGAAGAGTTGGGATTGTTAGGAACACTTATGCATTAGCCAACCTCGTTTTATTTGAGATTTATTTTGGTGTTTATGCATTATGATGCACATTCTCCTTCGCTTGGCTCATGTTTTCTTGTGGTTTGTATTCAGTTTGTATGGCATGCCGACTTGTTTAATAGTATTCATCTCTTCATTTCATCATTTTGCAAATATTTAAATGCGATTATGCCAGATTGGGTCTGGTTTCTTCATGTTTCTGTGATGGAAATCTACAGATCTGCTCGTAACGCTGTGTGTTTTACTGTAATGCCCCAATCCCATAATCCCCCGGTGCGGCTCTGAACGGGTGAATTAGCCGTGATGATCTTAATCTCGTGTGTTGGGAGATATCGCCGGCCGATCTCAGCTGGCTAAGGATAACATAAGAACAGTCTGAGCATCATTTTAGGAACATGAACCTGAACATGTAGAGTCTGAGATGTTTGAGACGGCATATGTGTGTGTGTGTGTGTGTGTCCTGTGAGTCAGAGGAAATGCCTCTGCCGAGTCCAGCGGCTCCGAATGACGTCCAGCCCAAAAACACACTGGTGTTTTATCTGGCGCATCAGATGCTGCGGAGGGTCACAGGGGTCCGGGGACCTTCAAATACTAACTAAATAAATAATGTTTGATTTAAATAAAATATGGATTAAAATCAATATATTTTTAAATTAAATAAATAAGAAATTAATACAATAGAATAAAATAAATTGTTATTTAATTATTATAAAGTATATATTAATAAGATTAAAAATAACCAAATCAATTAAATAATTTAAATAAAATAAATATAAATAAAAACATTTGGTTAAAATAAAATAATATGCTATTTTATTTAAATAACTAAATAATAAATTAATACAATAGATTAAAATAAATATATACAATTTTATTTAAATAAACAAATATATAAAACTTGTAAAAAATAAAAGCAGTAAAACAAATAAAAAATATTATGAAATTAAGTAACTAAATAAATAATTTGATTAAAGATAAATTAATAAAATTAAGTATATTGAAATAAAATAAATATTAATACAATAAATATAAATAAAAACATTTGATTAAAATAAAATAATTGAATTAAATAAAAGCTATTTTATTTAAATAAATAATTAATACAATAGATTAAATAAATAAATTAAATTAAATAAATACTATTTGATTTAAATAAGCATTAAGATTTAAAAATAAAAAAATAACATGAAACTAAGTAATACGTAATTTGTTTAAAATAAAACTATTAAAATAAATTAATGAAATTTGATTTCAATAAATAAATAATGAATTAATACATTTGATTAAAATAAAATAGTAATTAAAATCAATAAATAAATATATATATTTAAATTAAACACAAAATTAGTACAATAGAATAAAATAATTTTAATAAAATAAAATA
>CM077207.1:683370-700870 GCA_039654625.1 Rhinogobio ventralis
ATGTGTTTTCCAGCACAAATATATAAACATTCCTTGATCAAGGTACATTTACTGAAGAAGCAAAATGACTGAAGATATTAAGTCTTGTTTCAGGAGGACGTCCATCTCTGGAAACTGGAAGGCCAACACGGGTTCAGCCATGCTGGAGCAGATCGCCATGACGGACAGGTGTCACTCAAACACATCACACTGATCGCAGCAGGTGTTTGACGCTCAGATCATCATGTGCTGTGTCTGTAGGTATCGGGTGTGGGTGGACTCATGCGCTGAGATGTTTGGTGGTCTGGACATCTGCGCTGTCAAAGCCGTCCACGGCAAAGACGGCAAGGACTATATCATAGAGGTTTGCTCTTTCCCATGATTCACATTACATCCTTGTGGAGATCTGTCATGGTCCAGGCCTCAAAATGACTGAAAATTACTTATTAGTAATAAGACAAAACAAGCAAAATATTGTTATAAAAACTTGAGTTGGAGGCTGAGATCAAACGCTCTTACTTTAAGTCAGCCATTAACTAGTGTTCAGACGCTTAAACCAGCAGTTAACTAGTGTTCAGACACTTAAGCCAGCAGTTAGCTAGTGTTCAGACGCTTAAGCCAGCAGTAAACTAGTGTTCAGACGCTTAAACCAGCAGTAAACTAGTGTTCAGACGCTTAAACCAGCAGTTAGCTAGTGTTCAGACGCTTAAACCAGCAGTAAACTAGTGTTCAGACGCTTAAACCAGCAGTTAGCTAGTGTTCAGACGCTTAAGCCAGCGGTTAACTAGTGTTCAGACACTTAAACCAGCGGTTAACTCGTGTTCAGACGCTTAAACCAGCGGTTAACTAGTGTTCAGACGCTTAAACCAGCAGTAAACTAGTGTTCAGACGCTTAAACCAGCAGTTAGCTAGTGTTCAGACGCTTAAGCCAGCGGTTAACTAGTGTTCAGACACTTAAACCAGCGGTTAACTCGTGTTCAGACGCTTAAGCCAGCAGTAAACTAGTGTTCAGACGCTTAAGCCAGCAGTAAACTAGTGTTCAGACGCTTAAACCAGCAGTAAACTAGTGTTCAGACGCTTAAACCAGCGGTTAACTAGTGTTCAGACGCTTAAACCAGCAGTAAACTAGTGTTCAGACGCTTAAACCAGCAGTTAGCTAGTGTTCAGACGCTTAAGCCAGCGGTTAACTAGTGTTCAGACACTTAAACCAGCGGTTAACTCGTGTTCAGACGCTTAAGCCAGCAGTAAACTAGTGTTCAGACGCTTAAGCCAGCAGTAAACTAGTGTTCAGACGCTTAAACCAGCAGTTAACTAGTGTTCAGACGCTTAAGCCAGCAGTAAACTAGTGTTCAGATGCTTAAGCCAGCAGTAAACTAGTGTTCAGACGCTTAAGCCAGCAGTAAACTAGTGTTCAGACGCTTAAACCAGCAGTTAACTAGTGTTCAGACGCTTAAACCAGCAGTAAACTAGTGTTCAGACGCTTAAGCCAGCAGTAAACTAGTGTTCAGACGCTTAAGCCAGCAGTAAACTAGTGTTCAGACGCTTAAGCCAGCAGTAAACTAGTGTTCAGACGCTTAAACCAGCAGTAAACTAGTGTTCAGACGCTTAAACCAGCAGTTAGCTAGTGTTCAGACGCTTAAGCCAGCGGTTAACTAGTGTTCAGACACTTAAACCAGCGGTTAACTCGTGTTCAGACGCTTAAGCCAGCAGTAAACTAGTGTTCAGACGCTTAAACCAGCAGTAAACTAGTGTTCAGACGCTTAAACCAGCAGTTAGCTAGTGTTTAGACGCTTAAGCCAGCGGTTAACTAGTGTTCAGCCACTTAAACCAGCGGTTAACTCGTGTTCAGACGCTTAAGCCAGCAGTAAACTAGTGTTCAGACGCTTAAGCCAGCAGTAAACTAGTGTTCAGACACTTAAACCAGCAGTAAACTAGTGTTCAGACGCTTAAGCCAGCAGTAAACTAGTGTTCAGACGCTTAAACCAGCAGTTAACTAGTGTTCAGACGCTTAAACCAGCAGTTAACTAGTGTTCAGGCATCTATAACTAATCCAGCAGTTAACTAGTGTTCAGACGCTTAAACCAGCAGTTAGCTAGTGTTTAGACGCTTAAGCCAGCGGTTAACTAGTGTTCAGCCACTTAAACCAGCGGTTAACTCGTGTTCAGACGCTTAAGCCAGCAGTAAACTAGTGTTCAGACGCTTAAGCCAGCAGTAAACTAGTGTTCAGACACTTAAACCAGCAGTAAACTAGTGTTCAGACGCTTAAGCCAGCAGTAAACTAGTGTTCAGACGCTTAAACCAGCAGTTAACTAGTGTTCAGACGCTTAAACGAGCGGTAAAATCGTTCTGTTTCTTTTGTCTTTATGTATTTTATCCGATGTTGTAAAGCACATTGGTCAACTGCTGCTGTTTTAATGGTGCTATATAAACAAACTAAACTTGAAACTTTAGATATATATATATTGTTGTTGTCATTACAGTTATTGTGTTGTATAATAAGAGTCTCCTGATTGTGTTCCATTAACAGCAGCATGACATCATCATCGCTCCGATTAGATATGCTCCACTAATGATGTCATGAGCTTCACCCACATTCCTCCGAGTAATGATTCATGTGAACATGTGAACAGTTCCAGAGTTCTCAGACTGGATTATAGTACAAGTGATTTGGAGATCAAACTTTGACTTGTACTAGAATTGACACACATTCTGTCAGTCACATGAGGATGTTTTACATTTCACATAAAACAGTGGTAGAAGCAACAGGCCATTGACTGTGACACTAGCGCCTCCCTGTGGACACAGATCACAGACCTTTCTGAGTGCTGTGAAAAATAATATTTACCTAAAATAATATATTTCGTTACTTGTAACAAATTAATAATATGTTTATTTATTTTATAATATATTATAAACATTAACTGAAATATAATAAAATATATTTGTGTGTGTGTGTGATGGTCAGGTGATGGACAGCTCCATGCCTCTGATTGGTGAGCACGTGGAGGAGGACCGGCAGCTGATCTGTGATCTGGTCATGAGTAACATGGCGTTGGCTCTGCTGGGCGTCACTGCACCGCAGACGAGCTCTAAGGTAGCGTACCGCTTTAAACTGAACCTGAGGATGAATTTGTGGAGTTTAACTCATCTGTGTGTGTGTGTGTTTGTGTAGATTCAACCCGGACCGCAGACGACTCAACCGAAACGAGCTCCAGGTGCACAACACATTCTACTGGACATAAAACATTATTCCAGACGTTTGACCGGTAGAGTCTAAAGCACTGATGTGATGTAGCTGACCATCCGGTGTGTGTGTGTGTGTGTAGGTGGTCCTCGCTCGTCTCAGTCGGGTCAAGCGTCACCCCAGCGCGCACGATCTGCCACTACCTCGCCCAGTCAGGCCTTCCAGCCAGGCCCGATTCCCTCCAGCGGCGGCAGCGCACAGAAACAGCCAGCGCAGCTCAAGTAAGACCCTCGTTACGCGCGCGTGTGTGTGTGTGTGGTGCTCATGTTCATCTCTCCGTGTTTTAGTTCAAGAGTCTTATCGGGTTCAGATCAATGAGGCCTACAATCAATCAGCTCCAAAACCCAAACTGTGCTATTGAAAGAAAACAAAATTGAACCCAATATTTGACAATAATAGTGAGATTTATAAGCAATTTAAAAGGCGAATTCAGGTGTTTCAGCACAAGTTAAAATTTAACCCATCGGGCCCTATTTTACCGATCTAAAGATCATGGTGCAGGAGCTCTTAGGGCGTGTCCGAATCCACTTTTGCTAGTTTAACGATGGATAAAATGGTCGGCGCGTCCGGCACATGGTCCAAAAGGGTTGTGCCTCGTCTCTTAATGAGTCATGGGTGTGTTTTGGGCGTAACGCGCCATGTATTTAAACTGACTCGTCAGGTTGAGGGTGTCTGTATTCCTCCATGTAAAGAGCGAATCCGCTAATGGTGCGAGCACAAATGGCTTTTAAAGGGAAAGGGAGATGAGGCTCTGATTGGTTTATTGCACGTTACGCCCAAAACACACCCATGACTCATTAAGAGACGAGGCACAACCCTTTTTGACAATGTGCCGGGAGCGCCGACTGTTTTTCCCGTCGTTAAACTAGCAAAAGTGGATTCGGACACGCCCTAAGAGCTCCTGCACCGTGAGCTCAGATCGGTAAAATAGGGCCCGATATCACAAAAATGTATTTTGTTTAGATGCTGTAGCAAAAATATCCACCGGGTGTCACACATTCCATTGATTTGTTTTTATGCGTTCTCCTGTAACAAATGAATACATTTCTGTCCTAATATCAGTTATCTCACAAAATAGTTGCCAGATATGGAAGCTTGAGACCTTTCCGATGGCGTGTTTTGTCAAGATAAGAAAAGGTTTTGATTATAAAGTAAAAGTGATTATAAATCTGACACCGCCCACTAGGGGAGGAGCCCCTCACAGGATAAATTTTGAGTTTGTAAGCCTTCAAATGATACCTAATTCATTGATTACTAAAATATGATATGAAAAAAGGCTTAAAATAGGTTAACAGTTAAGGGGTTAAAAGGCGGGTCGATTTTGAGCCGCGATTCACACATTATAAATCTGTTTACGTGTTTGAGAGCGCTCGCATCATCTCAGATCTGTGTTGATGAATGATGGAGAGTCTCGCTCCGTTTCCATCCCAGCATGCCTCATTCTCCCCTCCTGCCATCAGTGATTCTGAACTGGCGTGTGTGGTTGTATCTTCCAGTAAATCCCAGTCGCTCACCAACACCTTCAGCGAGACGCTGCGCGGAAACGTGACGGACGACGAGGCCAAAGCCGAAACCATCCGCAGCCTCCGCCAGTCCTTCGCCAGCCTGTTCTCCGACTAACACACACACACACTCGTGCTGGCCGGACGTCTGTGTGTGTTTGAGAAGTCATCTGTGATGATCCGCCGTTAGCGAACGCCTTTGATGTTTTGTTTTTAACAGCTCTGATGAACCAGCCGTTGATCCAGGGGCCGGGGCCGCACAGGGCCTCCACAAGAGCTTTAAAAACAACATCAAAACTCACTTTATCTTTCTTTTTAGTTTAGTTTTTTTCATTATGATTGAAGAACAGAGTTCTCGTGGTGTTGGAAAACCGGGATATTTTAAAAGTAAGATTTCACACATAAAATTTCTATACATTTCCATAGCCAAGCTCTAATGTACACTATATTGACAAAGGTTTTGGGACGCCTGCCTTCACATGCACATGAACTTTGATGGCATCCCATTCTTAATCCGTAGGGTTTAATATGGAGTTGGCCCACCCTTTGCAGCTATAACAGTTTCAGCTCTTCTGGGAAGGCTTTCCACAAGGTTTAGGAGTGTGTTTATGGGAATTTTTGACCATTCTTCTAGAAGCGCATTTGTGAGGTCAGGCACTGATGTTGGACGAGAAGGCCTGGCTCGCAGTCTCCGCTCTAATTCATCCCAAAGGTGTTCTATCGGGATGAGGTCAGGACTCTGTGCAGGCCAGTCAAGTTCCTCCACACCAAACTCGCTCATCCATGTCTTTATGGACCGACACTTTGTGCACTGGAGCGCAGTCATGTTGGGACAGGAAGGGGCCGTCCCCAAACTGTTCCCACAAAGTTGAGAGCATGAAATTGTCCAAAATGTCTTGGTGAAGCATTAAGAGTTCCTTTCACTGGAACTAAGGGGCCAAGCCCAACCCCTGAAAAACAACCCCAGCCCATAATCCCCCCTCCACCAAACTTTACACTTGGCACAATGCAGTCAGGCAAGTCCCGTTCCCCTGGCAACCGCCAAACCCAGACTCGTCCATGGGATTGGCAGACAGAGAAGCGTGATTGGTCACTCCAGAGAACACGTCTCACTGCTCTAGAGTCCAGTGGCGGCGTGCTTTACCCCACTGCATCCCACGCTTTGCATTGTTCTTGGTGATGTAAGGCTTGGATGAGCTGCTCGGCCATGGAAACCCATTCCATGAAGCTCTCTACACACTGTTCTTGAGCTCATCTGAAGGCCACAGAAGTTTGGAGGTATGGACCTATTGACTCTGCAGATAGTTGGTGACATCTGTGCACTGTGACCCTCAGCATGCGCTGACCCCGCTCTGTGATTTAAGAGTTGAGCGTGGAATATTTAGTAGTGAGGAAATTTCAGGAATGGACTTATTGATTTGGAGGGGTGTCCCAATACTTTTTGCAATATAGTGTATATAGTGGCTATTTAACCATTTTAAAAACAAAAGAAGAGTCGTATAAATGTATTATTGAATCCTGAAGAACATTCAGCTTCTTATTTATCTGAATTTTGATATGATTTAAAATAGTTTTTTTTAAATAATTTATGTATTTTTTAATTATGTTGATATATTTGAACACAAGCAGCTTTATCATGTTCCTCTCGGATAATGAGGAGTGAAAGAGTTGATGTGTGTTGAGTGATTCAGTGTGAATCAGATGGGAGTGAATCGTTGGTGCAGATTGACTCTCTCTTCCAGTCTAAAGCCATCATCAGATCTGATGCAAGCGTGTTTCGAGCAGCAATATTCCCCTGCAGGAATAGAGCTCCGTCTTCCACCTCTGATCAATCTTCCCTTTAGGAACTTCAGTTTCTGTCTGTTCTTCTACAATATTCTCTTCACGTCATGTTTCATTTAATATAAAGCAATGAAGGAGAATTCACTGAAACCACACTAGTGTTTGGAATCAGTTCAATGAGCCGAACGCTTACGATTCTGAAATATATGGAAGCCCAAAAAAAATCATGCTAACCATAATTATGACATAAAAAGTCTAAATTATGAATACTAAGTCTCATTTACGAGATAAAAAAGTCAAAATGATTACATAAAAAGTCAAAACTGTCATATTAAGTCAGAATTATGAGATAAAAACAACAAAATCATAATTTAAACTTTTCATGCCATAATTTCGACTTTATCTCATAATTTCATAATTGTCACTTGGTCATATTTGTCATAAGTCAAAATTATGATTTACTTTGTCATGATTATGACTTTTTATCACATGATTTCGACTTTGTCTCATAATTATGTCAATCATAATTATTACACAATTATGAGACAAAAAGTCGAAATCATGTGATAAAAAGTCTCAAAATTATGCCAATCATGATTATTAAATAACGCCATAATTATGAGAAAAAAGTAAGAAATTATGACATATTGTCGTAATTATGAGATAAAATCTAAATTATGAGATACTGTTGTAATTATGAGGAAAAAACTGAAAAAATATGGTCATATTTGTCAAGTCAAAATTGTGATTTACTTTTTGTCTCATAATTGTGACTTAGTATGTCACAATTTTTACTTTTTATCTCATAGTTTCATTTTTTATCTCATAATTATGACTTCTTATGTCATAAGTAAATAAATAAAAATGATTACATAATAAGTCATAATTATGAGAAATACAAATTGTCATAATTTCAATTGTCTTTTTATCACACAATTATGACTTAGTATGTCAATTTTTATTTATCTCATAATAATTTGACTTTTAAATGATGACTTATTTCATAATTTTTAATTTTTTTATCTCATAATTATGACTTCTTAGGTCATAATAAGTAAGTCATGATTATGAGATAAATAAAAATTGTCATAATTTTTTACTTTTTATCTCATAATTATAATTTTGACTGTTTGTCTTAATTAGGATTTGGAGGTAAAGGGCTTCCATGTGTTCAGCTTTCAATTTATTAATGAACCAGTGAGATTATGTTAATAATTAAGATTCAGATTAATATTGTACAGTATTGTGTTCAAGCTTACGTTACGTTGGGTTTGTTGATAAGGACCAAACTCTCACAATAAGTGTTTGTGAATATTGATTTGCTGTTATTCTGACGTGCCGTTGGTTTAGTTTTCTCTGAGAATGAATCGAAGCCATAAAACACTAAAGACTCTCGTGTTCGATTCCTTCCGCTCGTGCTGATCTGTTGACTTCTGTGGACTGACGTGCCTCCAGACAAACTATTAATCAAACGTATTTGACACTTTGTGATGCTGAAACTTTTGTATGATTCTTTTGAGTCGTTTGGACTTTTGATTCATTTCAAACCTTTGGCTCAGTGTTGTCGTCGTTGTTCAGAACATGTGCATGAATCGTGAAAGATGTTACGTCTGAGGAACTGAAATCAATAATCAGAGCTTACTGTATGAATGAAACTATGAAATCATCATAAGAAACAAACAGGCAAGAGCAGAAGAGGACGGAGAAAATGCCTCGAGTTCATTCATCATTTACTCCAGCGAATCAGCATCTGCCACTCGAGAACAAATCATGCTTTGGCCAATATTAAATCACACATAAAGAGTGACATGTCAAAAGAATGAGATGAAAAAGTCAAAAATATGACATACTTGGTCATAATTATTACATAATGTGTCATAATTATGAGATAAAAAAATCTAAATGATGACAGTCATAATTATTACATCATATTTATGAGATGAGATGATGCTAAGTAATAATTATGAGAACAAATTATGACAGTCATAATTATGAGATAAAGTCTAAATTATGAGATACTAAGTCATAATTATGAGATAAAAAAGTCAAAATGATGACAGTCATAATTATGAGATAGTCGAAATGATGATACTAAGTAATAATGAGAACAAATGATGACAGTCATAATTATGAGATAGTCGAAATGATGATACTAAGTAATAATGAGAACAAATGATGACAGTCATAATTATGAGATAAGTGATAATTATGAGATACTGTCATAATTATGAGGAAAAAAGTCAAAATTATGATACTAAGTAATAATTACGAGAACAAATCAAAATGATTACATACTAAGTCATAATTATGAGAAAAAAAGTTTAAAATTATGAGAGATTGTCATAATTATCAGATAAAGTCCAAATTATGAAATACTAAGTCATTATGAGGAAAAAAATCAAAATGATGACATACTTGGTCATAATTATTACATGCTGTCATAAATATGAGATAAAGTCAAAATGATGACAGTCATAATTATAAGATAAGTGATAATTATGAGATACTAAGTCATTGAGAAAACATTATGACAATCATAATTATTAAATGCTTAGTCATAATGAGAAAAAAGTTTTTTTTAAAAATGACATACTCTCATAATTATGAGATAAAGTCAGAATTATGAGATACTAAGTCATTATGAGAAAAAAGTTTAAATTATGACAGAATTACGACTTTCTGTGTATCTCATAATTATTGGACCTTTTTTGTCATAATTGTGTTTTGGCAAAGCATGATTTTTTTCTTAAATGGGCTTCCCTAAGAATCCTCTGTCACGTGACCGATGTCGTCACGGCGACGCTCTCTGTGGCATGACCTGCAGTGTTTGTGTATCTGATGTCACTCTGTTTTTGATTTCTGTTATTAAAATCAGTCGTGTTTAATATGAACAGGTGTGGTCGTGCTTTAATGGCTCTCTGGGAAATCTAGCAGAGCTCATGGCAGATTGATTTCTGTTTATTTTCACCATAACATGCATTATATTTGATGAATTATCATCCTCCTGATGACCACAGTAATGAAGCTCCACTAGATGGCAGCAGCGCACAGATGAAGAATAAATACAGCGTCACACACACACACACACACACACTGAGGTTGACTTTGGCTCATTTGATTGATCTGAAGCTTCAGGAGTTTCTCCAAGGGTTTAAACTGATCATCACATGAAGTTTGTCATTTAAATCTGAATTAGTGTTTGATTGATGGATGATTTCAGACTCTGAGCTTCTGATTCAGTTTCTTCTCAAGGTCCTTAAGAGCGCCATTCACAGCAGCCTTACGTCTGATAAGAGAGAGTGTGTGTCTGTGTGTGTGCGCGTTTTTCTCAGTCACCATAGAGAAAAGCAAAGTTGAAAACAAGGAAAGGCCTTGGTCTCCATGGCAACTGCAATTCCTTAGTAAACACAAAGAGAAAGATGAGACGCAGAGACGAAGTGTGTGTGAGTTTGAGTGTGTAAGTTTGTGTGTGAGTGTGTTTGAGTATGGATGAGTGTGTGTGTGTGTTTGAGTATGTGTGTGTGTGTGTGAGTAGGTGTGTAAGTGTGTGTGTGTGTGTGTTTGAGTATGGGTGTGTGTGTGAGTAGGTGTGTAAGTGTGTGTGTGTTTGAGTATGGGTGTGTGTGTGTGTGTAACTGTGTGTGTGTGTGTGTTTGAGTATGTGTGTGTGTGTTTGAGTATGGGTGAGTGTGTGTGTGTAACTGTGTGTGTTTGAGTGTGTTTGTGTATGGGTGAGTGTGTGTATGTAACTATGAGTGTGTGTGTGTGAGTTTGATTATGTGTGAGTGAGTGTGTGTGTGTGAGAGTGAGTGTGTGTGTGTGTGTGTATGTGAGTTTGAGTATGTGTGAGTGAGTGTGTGTGAGTGTGTGAGTTTGAGTATGTGAGAGTGAATGTATGTATGTGTGTGTGTGAGTGAAGTAAAACATTTCAGAAAAAACACTCCATGATCGATGTATAAATAATGTTTTTGTGCTAAAGGTTTGAGAACATTATTAAAGACCAGATTAACTCTGAACGTTCCCTGTCGCTGCGGTCAGTATATGGTCAGTGTATGGTCAGTGTATAGTCAGTGTATGGTCAGTATATGGTCAGTGTATGGTCAGTGTATAGTCAGTATATGGACAGTATATGGTCAATGTATAGTCAGTATATGGTCAGTGTATGGTCAGTGTATAGTCAGTATATGGACAGTGTATGGTCAGTGTATAGTCAGTGTATGGTCAGTGTATAGTCAGTATATGGTCAGTGTATAGTCAGTGTATGGTCAGTATATGGTCAGTGTATGGTCAGTATATAGTTAGTATATGGTCAGTAAATGGTCAGTAAATGGTCAGTGTATGGTCAGTGTATGGTCAGTGTATAGTCAGTATATGGTCAGTGTATGGTCAGTGTATAGTCAGTATATGGTCAGTATATGGTCAGTGTATAGTCAGTGTATGGTCAGTATATGGTCAGTGTATGGTCAGTGTATGGTCAGTGTATGGTCAGTATATGGTCAGTGTATAGTCAATATATGGTCAGTGTATGGTCAGTATATGGTCAGTATATGGACAGTGTATGGTCAGTGTATAGTCAGTGTATGGTCAGTATATGGTCAGTGTATAGTCAGTATATGGTCAGTGTATAGTCAGTATATGGTCAGTGTATGTTCAGTGTATGGTCAGTGTATAGTTAGTATATGGTCAGTGTATGGTCAGTATATGGTCAGTAAATGGTCAGTGTATGGTCAGTATATGGTCAGTAAATGGTCAGTGTATGATCAATAAATGGTCAGTGTATGGTCAGTATATGATCAGTGTATGGTCAGTATATGGTCAGTGTATAGTCAGTATATGGTCAGTGTATAGTCAGTGTATGGTCAGTGTATAGTCAGTATATGGACAGTGTATGGTCAGTGTATGGTCAGTGTATAGTCAGTATATGGTCAGTATATGGTCAGTGTATAGTCAGTGTATGGTCAGTGTATAGTCAGTGTATGGTCAGTGTATGGTCAGTGTATGATCAGTGTATGGTCAGTATATGGTCAGTGTATAGTCAGTGTATGGTCAGTGTATGGTCAGTATATGGTCAGTATATGGTCAGTGTATGGTCAGTGTATAGTCAGTGTATGGTCAGTGTATGGTCAGTATATGGTCAGTGTATGGTCAGTGTATGGTCAGTGTATGGTCAGTATATGGTCAGTGTATGGTCAGTATATGGTCAGTGTATAGTCAGTGTATGGTCAGTGTATGGTCAGTGTATAGTCAGTGTATGGTCAGTGTATGGTCAGTGTATGGTCAGTATATGGTCAGTGTATAGTCAGTGTATGGTCAGTGTATGGTCAGTGTATAGTCAGTGTATGGTCAGTGTATAGTCAGTATATGGTCAGTATATGGTCAGTGTATGGTCAGTGTATGGTCAGTGTATAGTCAGTGTATGGACAGTGTATGGTCAGTGTATGGTCAGTGTATAGTCAGTGTATAGTCAGTGTATGGTCAGTGTATGGTCAGTATATGATCAGTGTATGGTCAGTACATGGTCAGTGTATGGTCAATAAATGGTCAGTGTATGATCAATAAATGGTCAGTGTATGGTCAGTAAATGGTCAGTGTATGATCAATAAATGGTCAGTGTATGGTCAGTATATGGTCAGTGTTTATGATGTGAATGGTTGTGTTGATCAGAGCTGGACTGATGCGTTCTCTCATATGGCAGATATGTCCAGTGTCCTCCTGTTCGCTGAGCCTCTATTTCCTGTCCGGGAGCTTCACTCCTGCTGGATTTGAGCCGTTTCAGCCTCTTTTAATAGAAACATATAATGTCATTGACTGAAGAATGCTTTTCTCCTTCAGGACACGACAAGTGTGAAGAAAATGTTCTTGTTTTCCAGCACAAATATCTAAACTCTTAAAACACTGAAGTCCTGAAGGCTGGTGAACTAAAGCTGTTTCCTGCTGACCGTGTGTTAATGAAACGGCTGTTTTAGCCGTCGTCTCAGTAAAGGTCAGTATGTGTGTGTGTGTGTGTGTGTGTGTGAAGCTTCAGGAGGATTTCGCTTCGGGGTTCTGGGACGAGACACTGATCATCCTGATCCAGACACAATCATCCATGCTCTTCCTTTTCTGTCTCATTTTCCAGCACAAATATCTAAATATTCTTAAAGGGTACATAACACACACGCGCACAAGCGCGCACACACGCGCGCACACACACAGTTTCTGCCAGTCTCATGTTAATCTTGAGTATCTATATGTTGATCCTTCATATCTCCCAAGAGTCTTTAGTTTTATCATATTTATAAAAGACAGATACACTGTACCGATTCTTTCTGAAAACAGCCGAGCTCGTGGAGGCGTGCAGTGCCAGACGTATGGCCAGGAACTCAATTGACATGCCATAGGTGCTGGGGTTCTGTCTAGCATGTCCATTGCACATGGCACCCCAGCCTGTGGTGGAGGCATCTGTTGACACAACAACATGTCTGGACACTTGGTCTAAGGGCACTTTGGCCCGTAGAAAAGAGAGGTTCGACCACGGGGAGAAGGTCTGACGGCATGCCCGAGTGACTGGCACCAGGAGCGTGCCCTGTTGCCATGCCCATCTCGGGACTTGATCACGAAGCCAGTGCTGAAACGGTCTCATATGAAGCAACCAGAGTGGCGTGACTGCCGCTGCGGACGCCGTATGCCCCAGGAGTCTCTGAAATAGTTTCAGTGGAACCGCATTCTTGCCCTCGAATTGACTCAGCGGCTGAGTCAATTTCCATACAGAGAAAAGAGATCCTCTGCATGGGGGCCCAGACGGTAGAGGTGGCTGAGCACCAGGTCCCTGTGTTCGCAGACCTGATCCTGAGAGTGAGCTAGAATCAGCCAGTCATTGAGATAATTCAGAATGCAAACCCCGTGTTGCCTGAGGGGCACAAGGGCTGCCTCCGCGACCTTCGTGAAGACGCGAGGAGACAGGGACAACCCGAATGAGAGAACCGTGTACTGGTATGCCTTCCCCTCAAAAGGAAAAATGGAGACATGAAAGTACGCATCCTCGCAAACCAATCCGATGGATGAACGCATTCGAAAATGCGTTTGGCTGTTAACATTTTGAACGGAAGCCTGTGAAGTGTTCGGTTCAAGACACGCAGGTCCAGGATTGGTCGTAACCCACTGCTCTTCTTGGGTACAATGAAGTAAGGGCTGTAGAAGCCCCTGTAGGAGGTGTAGCGTCCCGAGGTGAGAGCGGGGTCGAGGTCTGCATCCTGACAGAGGAGACCAGGGAAGGACGAGCGTTCCGCGGCGACCTCCTCTGACAGGGGTCTGGCGACAGAGGCATTGCATCGCTCCCTCTTGGGGCTCGGAGGTAGGAATGTCAGTACTTTCTTTGTACACAGATAGGGTACCGCCGGTCGTGAGGCCAGCGGCAGAACAAAAAGAAAAGTAGAACGAAAGATTCTCCCCCGGCCCTACTCCGGGGGAAGGGGTAGTCCTGCCACCATCTCCTGGAAAGTACTGTGTCCTAGCTCCGAGCTGCCCATTTCTGAAACGCTGATTTGCCTGGCGTTTGTTAGGCTTAGGGGCAGAGACGGATTGCGCCGCTTTCCTGCGACCTCCTCCATGCTGCGGCCCGGGTGAAGGCTGCTGCTGGGGCCAAGCGGGAGGGGTGGGAGCCACAGGAGGGTGCCCTCGGTGGCGAGCAGGCTGAGGCGGCTGCGTCGACGGCTGGGTGGAGGCAGCAGCTGGCCGTCGGGGCAGGATGTGCTTAATTGCCTCAGTCTGCTTCTGTGCGGCCGAGAACTGCTGGGCAAAGTCCTTGTCCACGTCGCTAAAGAGCCCAGCCTGGGAGAAAGGGGAGTTGAGGAAACGGGTTCGCTCAGCCTCCCGCATATCTGCCAGGTTGAGCCACAAGTGTCGTTCCTGGACCACACATGTGGACATCACCTGACCCAGGGAACACGCAGTCACCTTCAGGTCGGTAGCCGCGCGCAGCTCTTGCATGAGCCCCGGATCAGCCCTGCCCTCGTGCATGTCCCTGAGCACCTTCGCCTGATGGACTTAAAGGATGGCCATGGCATGCAAGGCGGAGGCGGCCTGCTCCGCAGCTCTATAGGTCTTGGCCATGAGAGTGGACGAGAACCTACAGGCCTTGGAGGTGTGCTTAGTCTGCTAAAATTAATAAATGCTTAGGGTTGCCACGCCAGGTGGAGGCGCTCTTAGGACACAGTTGCATCGTAACAGAGCGCTCCACCGGGGGAGCCCAGTGTACCCTTTGGCCACCGCTCCATCGAGGGCAGAGAAGGCGGAGGAAGTCGCCCAGCGTCCACGAAAAGTCAAAAGAGACTTCCACAAGCTGGAAACTTCCTCATGCACCTCCGGGAAGAAAGGAACTGGAGCCCCCAGGAACCAATCGTCCAGCCTTGAGCGCTCGGGGCACGGTGGCGGATGCCATTCAATCCCGATAATCTCAGCTGTCCGGGAAAGCATGGCCGTCAGCTCTGGATCAGACTCGGGCAACACTGGCACTCCAGAAGGAGGCAGCGCAGCTGAATCCTCATCTCCAGAGGACTCAAGCCCGCCTTGTGATGCGGCGATTGACATGGCATCATCCGCCGGAGCCCTGAATGAAACACTGGGTCCCTGATGTGAGGGACCAGCCATCTCACCCAGAAGCTCCACAGCTTGCGATGAGGAGGGGGTGTAGCCCGAGGAATACACGTCGAGGTGTTCCACACCGTAACCCTCAGATCACCCTGGCCATCAGCCAAAGTAGGTCCTTATGAAGATGAACTAGATTGGGGTATGGCAGAGGGGACTCTACCTCTTCTGAGGTCATTGAGTCTCGATCTAACAATCGCGATGGTCATGTTCCCGCATATGAACATTCATACCATTGGCTGGTTTTATAATACTCGAAGGTGATTGGGCTCTCTGGCGAGACTCCCATTCGTCAGTCACTGACGTAACGCGTAGTGACTGACTGAAAGGGAACACACTTCTTTAGTGACATTGTTGATTTCATGGTCTAAAAACACAATGCTAGTGCCGCCGACGGCTCCCGTAACCCGAACGAAGCTCATTGATGGGCGCGCTCTTGCTCTCGCTCTGGGTGATGTGTGTGTGTGTGTGTGTGCTCATCCGAGAGAAGTGCCCATATAAGGAGTTCTGCCCTTTATGATGTCATACAGGGCCATACTCGAAAAACACTTTCCGAAACTTGTTTGAATCCTGAAGGAGTGTATTTGGCACAGAAATACTCCATACGTACATCATACGTCAAATCGTTTTTTTGAAATGTTGTCCATGTTTATCATGAGAATCAACCCTTTGACAGTGTGAATATAGCAGAATGCAGGAAATAGCATTAGACCCGCCTTTAAATGAAGTGAGTTTGTGCTTAAAACAAGAACAAATATCAGCCAACGGTGTCAGAAAAATAATCCTGATTCAAAGGGAAAACAGGATTATTTTTGTCCTATATTTGTACTGGAAAGACGATGATCAGAGCAACGGAGCAGAATCGTGTCTAAGGTGTTTGTGGAGTTTGTGTGTGTGTGTTCAGGTGAAAAGCGTCTCTGATCCTCATGTGTGTTGATGTGGTTCTGGTTCATCTTAAGACTCGATCTGTTCCTCTGTAACTCTAGATCTAGATGTGTGTGTGTGTTTGGGCGTCGGCCGAGAGCGGCGGGTGACGTCGAGTTTGTGGTTTTCTGTCGCTTCTATTCTCAGACAGACTGATGGGTAATTATCCTCCATATGAACACGACACACCCCACACACACACACACACACTCACTCACTCACTCACTCACTCAGACACACACCGACACGCACTCACTCAGACACACACACACTTACTCACACACACACACACACACACACTACCCCTACCCCTAAACCTACCCATCACACACACACACTACCCCTACTCCTAAACCTACCCATCACACACACACACACACTACCCCTACCCCTAAACCTACCCATCACACACACACACACACTACCCCTACCCCTAAACCTACCCATCACACACACACACACACACTACCCCTACCCCTAAACCTACCCATCACACACACACACACACACTACCCCTAAACCTACCCATCACACACACACACACACACACACACACACACTACCCCTACCCCTAAACCTACCCATCACACACACACACACACACACACTACCCCTACCCCTAAACCTACCCATCACACACACACACTACCCCTAAACCTACCCATCACACACACACACACACACTACCCCTACCCCTAAACCTACCCATCACACACACACACACACACACTACCCCTACCCCTAAACCTACCCATCACACACACACACACACACACTACCCCTACCCCTAAACCTACCCATCACACACACACTACCCCTACCCCTAAACCTACCCATCACACACACACACACACACACTACCCCTACCCCTAAACCTACCCATCACACACACACACACACACACACACACTACCCCTACC
The DNA here is from genome assembly GCA_039654625.1 of Rhinogobio ventralis. Taxonomy (NCBI): domain Eukaryota; kingdom Metazoa; phylum Chordata; class Actinopteri; order Cypriniformes; family Gobionidae; genus Rhinogobio; species Rhinogobio ventralis. The sequence goes on from CM077207.1 coordinate 700,347, forward strand.
CATCACACACACACTACCCCTACCCCTAAACCTACCCATCACACACACACACACACACACACACTACCCCTACTCCTAAACCTACCCATCACACACACACACACACATACACACACTACCCCTACCCCTAAACCTACCCATCACACACACACACACACACACTACCCCTACCCCTAAACCTACCCATCACACACACACACACACACACACACACTACCCCTACCCCTAAACCTACCCATCACACACACACACACACACTACCCCGACCCCTAAACCTACCCATCACACACACACACACACACACACTACCCCTACCCCTAAACCTACCCATCACACACACACACACACACACACTACCCCTACCCCTAAACCTACCCATCACACACACACACACACATACACACACTACCCCTACCCCTAAACCTACCCATCACACACACACACACACACACTACCCCTACCCCTAAACCTACCCATCACACACACACACACACACACACACACTACCCCTACCCCTAAACCTA
>CM077207.1:708370-715870 GCA_039654625.1 Rhinogobio ventralis
AGAGTGTGTGTTTGTGTTGTGTGTAAATGTGTGTGTGTGAAAGAGAGAGAGAGAGAGAGTGAGAGAGTGTGTGTGTGAGAGTGTATGTGTGAGTGAGAGAGTGTGTGTGTGTTTGTGTTGTGTGTGTGTGAGAGAGAGTGTGTGTGTTTGTGTTGTACGTGAGTGTGTGTGAGAGAGAGAGAGTGTGTGTGTGTGTGTTTGTATTATTCATGAGTGTGTGTGTGAGTGAGAGAGAGTGTGTGTGTTGTGTGTGTGTGTTTCTGTTGTGTGTGAGTGTGTTTGTGTGTGAGTGTGTGTGTGTATGTATGAGAGAGTGTGAGTGTGTGTGTGTGTATGTATGAGAGAGTGTGCGTGAGTGTGTTGTGCGTGCGTGAGTGTGTGTGTGAGAGAGAGAGAGTGTGTGTGTGTGTTTGTGTTGTGCGTGAGTGAATGTGTGTGTGTTGATTGACATCCTGGACAGAAACTCCGGACTGAATGAAAGTGTTTATGAATGTTTCTCCAGCACATCGAGTCCAAATGTCTCCTGACTCTCCGCCAGTGTTTCACGAATGCTTGAATGTCATTTGGCCCTTGAACGTTTAAAGTGCTCTATTTCTGCTGTTTTAAAGTCTCCTAGTTTTGTTCTGGAGTCTCAACAGGTTCACATGCACTCAAGCTCAAACACACTTTAATTCTCTCCTAATCTCCACTGCAGCATCAGCTCTTTTCTCTCAGTGTCTGAAACGCTTCCATCAGAGATTCAGCCTCTAAGCTCCGCCTCTCTGAGAGCTGCTCTGCTGTGATTGGTCAGAAAGCAAGCACTCATTATCATATGTGAATCTCAGCTCTTGACACACAGTGATACGAACAGTAACGATGGCGTGGGTTTGACCGTCTCAATCTCAGCAGAAAACAGCGTCTTCTCCACATGAACAACACCAACCAAACTCTTCCAGTCTCAGAGACAGCTACAGTGAGTGAGGGCGGGGCTAAGAGACGCTGTTCAGCCAATCAGGACCATACATGTAATTTTCTAAACCTGAAAACAGCTTGATTTATCCAAGGTTATATCTCAACAGGCTGTTCTTTATTCCTTCGGCGTCTCTGGCGGTAAATTTAATTACGTTTGATGAGTAAGAATGTGCAGGACGCTCTGAAGAATGGCGAGTGTGTTCATAAAACAGACCTTTTCATCCGTTTATATTCTATATTCACTCACATGACCTTTCACTCGCTTCAATGACGCTTACTGTGACTCCTAAAGTCTGTCCTGACCAGCGACCAATCACAGTTTGCATCATCATGTGACACAGCACGCCTGGTAATCTTGAATCCGCCCTACATTTGTTGTTGTTTGAGAAGCGATTCACTGGATATACGGCACAATAGGGGAGATTTATGAGGTGTAATGGTGTGTTCCTCACCGAGTGTAGGGTCGTACTCCCAGATGAATCTCTTGGTCAGGAACCGAACCACCAGAGCTGAAAGAGAGAAAGACATGAACGTAAGACACAAAAACACAATCCCTTCATATCCGCATCTTTCAGAATTATTATTCTACACATTTAATCCTCATACAGAGTGAATTCAACAGGAATAAATCATGCCGCCAGAGTTGTTTATTCGCTTTATTTTACTGTCCAATTCGGTACATTTGAATCAAAATGATTTGATTGATTGATTGGTTGACAAATATATTCTAAGAACGTTTCTCTAACGTTCCCATTAAGTTATAAAAAAGTTATTTCTGAATGTCAGTTTTTTACATGTTTATGCATTGTGTCATTCTTCAAATGTTACATTACTTTTGAATGTTCTCTGAAACAAGTAGCAACATTTAAATAAACAATGTTCCATGAACAATGTATGCCAACCAGGCATAACATTATGACCACTGACCGGTGAAGTGAATAACACTGATGATCTCTTCATCACCTGTTAGTGGGTGGGATATATTAGGCAGCAAGTGAACATTTTGTCCTCAAAGTTGATGTGTTAGAAGCAGGAAAAATGGGCAAGTGTAAGGATTTGAGCGAGTTTGACAAGGGCAAGATTGTGATGGCTAGACGACTGGGTCAGAGCATCTCCAAAACTGCAGCTCTTGTGGGGTGTTCCCGGTCTGCAGTGGTCAGGATCTATCAAAAGTGCTCCAAGGAAGGAACAGTGGAGAACCGGAGACAGGGTCATGGATGGCCAAGGCTCATTGATGCACGTGGGGAGCGAAGGCTGGCCCGTGTGGTCCGATCAAACAGACGAGCTACTGGAGCTCAAATTGCTCAAGAAGTTTACCACCTACCTATGCATTGTTGAGACCATGTACAGCCTTTCATGGAAACGGTATTCCCTGGTGGCTGTGGCTCTTCCAGCAGGATAATGCTCCTGACACAAAGCACAAATGCTTCAGGAATGGTTTGAGGAGCACAACAACGAGTTTGAGGTGTTGACTTGGCCTCCAAATTCCCCAGATCTCAATCCAATCGAGCATCTGTGGGATGTGCTGAACAAACAAGCACGATCCATGGAGGCCCCACCTCGCAACTTACAGGACTTAAAGGATCTGCTGCTAACATCTTGGTGCCAGATACCACAGCACACCTTCAGGGGTCTAGTGGAGTCCATCAGAGATGGGTCAGCAAAAGGGGGACCAACACAATATTAGGTCATAATGTTATGCCTGATCGGTGTATAAATAATGTTTTTGTGCTAATGTTTTATTAAAGTCCTTTGAATGAATGTTCTTTGAACAATGCACCTTGTTAATTTCAACACACTGTAAAATAGCAACTACATATTTTCCAGATTACCTTTTCAGTCACAAATACTAAGAAATTTAAATCACTTGTATAAAAACAAGACCTAATATCTTCAGTCATTTTGCATCTCCAGTAAATGTATCTTGATTTAAGAACGTTTATGCTGTAAAACAAGCCTATTCACGATCATGAGCAGATGTGTGAATGCAGTGGCGTGTTGGAGGAGAGGAACACGCGTGTGCTGTCTGAAATAATGAGTGTGTGGGAGCGGGTGGCCTCATTCAGGTTCTCTCGCTGCCGTCTGACGCTCATCCTGCAGTTTGAACAGAACAAAAATAGCGGCGGCGCTACGTCCCACAGAGGCGGTGATTCTCTCTGAGAGTCCAGAGACGGCAGACCATCCGCTTCACATGGAAATAAACGTGTGAGCGTGAATCCCTGAATCCACTTCCTCTGGAGTCTTACATAAAGCATCTCAGATTTCATCTGGTTCCACTTAAAGCGCCCTGGTGTTCACAAACACCTTCCACTGCTCCATATTTGAGTCCTGATGAAACATCTGCTGACAGCTGGAGCGCTGGGATGATTGATGACGCCGGGTTACTGCAGGACTAACACAATCGAATCAACCCGACGCCTGTTTGTTCATGCTCTGCACAATATGATGCTCTTCCTCCAGGGCCGGACTGGGGCAAAATTTCAGGCCAGGAAATGTCACACCCATCCAGGCCATCCCATACACCCACAACACATTTTGGAACTATAGAGAACAATATTTTTGGTATGGTCATCACATAAAAAAGGTTTAGATCCATAGACTGAGACTGTGCAAAATAATGAAAGGTTCTCTCTTGAACGGCACCTTCCCTTTTTCTTCTCATTATCTTCATTTTCCCTGACATCTCTCTGTCTCGACTCTCCCTCGTGTGTGTTTACTTCTTTACATCATGACAATATCTTTATAGAAAAATCATAATACTGAACAAGTTATTGCATTATTACTAATATTTGTTGTTGTTGTCTGCCCTAGCTCCCTCCAAACGTATAAATCGATGTGAGTAAATTACTGCTGTAACGCTACAATAGATAATGATGATGTCATTTAGCATACAGTTTTCTGAATGACGATAGTAATGGACGCTACTGCTAACATTTGCTAGCAGTTTAATACTTAGCTACGTTAGAGAAGACAAACCCACTGTAGCCGTTTGCATGTGAAACTGACCAGCATTTGAAGCCCTGAAGAGGTCAGTCATTTTGCTTTATTTCACAACTTCTTCTTTGAGCTTTCCCTCAATGCTGCCGCTTCCTCGAGTCCGTCGCACTGATTATTACGCTGTTCAAAACGGTTTGGCGGACGCGCGGAGCTCACACGAGTCTGTCTGTCTGTCTGTCTGTCCATCCATCCATCCATCTGTCTATCTGTCTGTCTGTCCATCCATCCGTCCATCTATCTGTCTGTCTGTCTATCCATCCGTCCGTCTATCTGTCTATCTATCCGTCCATCTATCTGTCTATCTGTCTGTCTATCCATCCGTCCGTCTATCTGTCTATCTATCCGTCCATCTATCTGTCTATCTGTCTGTCTATCCATCCGTCTGTCTGTCCATCTGTCTATCCATCCGTCCGTCTATCTGTCTATCTATCCGTCCATCTATCTGTCTATCTGTCTGTCTATCCATCCGTCCGTCTATCTGTCTATCTATCCGTCCATCTATCTGTCTATCTGTCTGTCTATCCATCCGTCTGTCTGTCCATCTGTCTATCCATCCGTCTGTCTGTCCATCTGTCTATCCATCCGTCCGTCTATCTGTCTATCCGTCCATCTATCTGTCTATCTGTCTGTCTATCCATCCGTCTGTCTATCCATCCGTCTGTCTGTCCATCTGTCTATCCATCCATCCGTCTATCTGTCTATCCATTCGTCTGTCTGTCCATCTGTCTACCCATCCGTCCGTCTATCTGTCTATCCATCCGTCCGTCTATCTGTCTATCCATCCGTCCATCTGTCTGTCTGTCTGTCTGTCAGTCTGTCTGTCCATCTGTCTATCCATCCGTCCGTCTATCTGTCTATCCATCCGTCCATCTATCTGTCTGTCTGTCTGTCAGTCTGTCTGTCCATCTGTCTATCCATCCGTCCGTCTATCTGTCTATCCATCCGTCTGTCTGTCCATCTGTCTATCCATCCGTCCATCTATCTGTCTGTCTGTCCATCCATCCGTCCATCTATCTGTCTGTCTGTCTATCCATCCGTCCGTCTATCTGTCTATCTATCCGTCCATCTATCTGTCTATCTGTCTGTCTATCCATCCGTCTGTCTGTCCATCTGTCTATCCATCCGTCCGTCTATCTGTCTATCTATCCGTCCATCTATCTGTCTATCTGTCTGTCTATCCATCCGTCTGTCTATCCATCCGTCTGTCTGTCCATCTGTCTATCCATCCGTCCGTCTATCTGTCTATCCGTCCATCTATCTGTCTATCTGTCTGTCTATCCATCCGTCTGTCTATCCATCCGTCTGTCTGTCCATCTGTCTATCCATCCGTCCGTCTATCTGTCTATCCATTCGTCTGTCTGTCCATCTGTCTACCCATCCGTCCGTCTATCTGTCTATCCATCCGTCCGTCTATCTGTCTATCCATCCGTCCATCTATCTGTCTGTCTGTCTGTCAGTCTGTCTGTCCATCTGTCTATCCATCCGTCCGTCTATCTGTCTATCCATCCGTCCATCTATCTGTCTGTCTGTCTGTCAGTCTGTCTGTCCATCTGTCTATCCATCCGTCCATCTATCTGTCTGTCTGTCCGTCCGTCTGTCTGTCTGTCAGTCTGTCTGTCCATCCGTCCGTCCGTCCGTCTGTCTGTCTATCTGTCTGTCTATCCATCCGTCCGTCTATCTATCTGTCTATCCATCCGTCCGTCTATCTATGTGTCTATCCGTCTGTCTGATCCCGAGGGCTGTAACAGGAAGAGAGACGCCGCAGTAACGCAGCTGTGCTGTTTGTCTTGAGTGCTTGACTGTGTGTGAATAACATTCCAGTGAATTACAGTATTATTGTCTTGTTCTTTCAGCACAAATATCTAAACATTCTTAAATCAAAATCATTTACTGGAGAAGCAAAATGACTTGAAATATTAAAGAGGCCCCGTTATACCCTCAAAGTCTTGTTGTTTCTGGCTCTACTAGAGCAGGTTTTCCTGCTTGAATGTTGATTATTCCTCATATTCTCCATTGTTGCGGCTCCTCTCTTCCCAGTCTGTCAGTAACTCTGTTTAGTTCCTGTCTCTATGAAGCCCCGCCTTCTGAAAAGCACACTGTGCTCTGATTGGTCGGCTGGAGCAGTGTGTTGTGATTGGTGTTTGGGAAATGCCCCGCCTGTTACCATAACCGCCAGTTTCAACACACGACTAACTAACTCAACCCCGCCCCTTTATTCTGCGTATGAATTATTATAATGAGGAATATTGTGACATGTTGGTTCCCAGGAGAAAACTCAAGACTACAATTCAGGAGTTCAGAAACACTGATACACAGAAGAACTCCCGCTGGAGGGAATGAACTTTAAGTAGATGTACATGTTTAGGTCCTGTGACGTCAATGACATCATCTTGGCCTCAGGGGCGTGGCTTTAGAATGAGGACGCCCCTCATCCTAAAAACAGCTACAAATATCAGGTCAGTTATAATTCTGGAGTCTTTGAGTCGAACAGATTCTCTTCGTTTATCATGCTAAAATATTCATATTTTCTTTGTAGGAACCACAAGAATGAAAGCCGACGGGTCTGACCTTCAGTAAAGTAGTCAAAACAAAAAAAAGTTATGAATCATCTCAAATCCCATTCAGAATCATTGTCTTCGACCAACGTTTTTGCATCATCAGGTAAAAAGAATAGAGCAGATTTTCTGACTCCGCTGGCTGATATTTGCACTTGTTTGAAGCACAAACGCACTTCATTTTGATGCATTTCGTTAATGCGTTAGTGCATATCTTAATATCTTCAGTCATTTTGCTTCTCCAGTTTGGATATTTGTGCTGGAAAATCACTCTTTCTGGAAAATATCATCACTAATAAATAATTTATAATGGGAGCATGAATGTGAATGAAGAGAGTAAATGCTTAAAGTCAGTCGTCATGTTCTCGTGTCTGTTGTTGATGTCATTAGACAAACACAGGCCTCATCATCATCATCATCATCATCAGTGGATTGATGTGGAGATGATGATGGATGAAGATGATCTGGATGCATTTACAGACCTCATGTTCACCGTTACTCTCTCTGTCCGAAACACAGAACGGAAGGACAGCATCAATCCCAGCATGCCTCAGAGAGATCAATAAGAGCCGCAGACGGATGTGTCTCAGTGATCGATCAGTGCTGTTGGGCGTCAATGAAAGCCACAAATCAGAGAAACGCCTTTCCTCGAGAGCGAGCGGTCTGAATCATGATGTTTATGGCCTGTGTTTGACCGCGTCTGTTCGGAGCGTAAACAGATTTCCCCAGTCACTTCCTCTGAAGGTCACGAGCCTCCGTGTCCTGCACAGACGCTCCCAGAAGCCCTTTCAGCGGCGGACGCTCTCGCGCACGTTCACGCTCTGCCTTACATCATATCTGCCTGTATGTGATGTGTTTAATAACAGCTGCCGTTTCATAACCGACATCATTCAGAAGAGAAAATGGCCTCCGTTCACGATAATAATTATACATGTGAACATCATCATGGTCCATTTTAACTGCTCTAGACATTAATTATGGCTGTTTCTACCATTCA
>CM077207.1:728370-750870 GCA_039654625.1 Rhinogobio ventralis
TGCATGGATGGATGGATTGATAGATGGAAAGATAGATGTATAGATAGAAGGATGCATGGATGGATGGATTGATAGATGGATGGATAGATGGAAAGATAGATGGATGGATAGAAGGATGCATGGATGGATGGATTGATAGATGGATGGATAGATGGAAAGATAGATGGATAGATAGAAGGATGCATGGATGGATGGATTGATAGATGGATAGATAGAAGGATGCATGGATGGATGGATTGATAGATGGATGGATAGATGGAAAGATAGATGGATAGATAGAAGGATGCATGGATGGATGGATTGATAGATGGATGGATAGATGGAAAGATAGATGGATAGATAGAAGGATGCATGGATGGATGGATTGATAGATGGATGGATAGATGGAAAGATAGAAGGATGCATGGATGGATGGATTGATAGATGGATGGATAGATGGAAAGATAGAAGGATGCATGGATGGATGGATTGATAGATGGATGGATAGATGGAAAGATAGATGTATAGATAGAAGGATGCATGGATGGATGGATTGATAGATGGATGGATAGATGGAAAGATAGATGGATGGATAGAAGGATGCATGGATGGATGGATTGATAGATGGATGGATAGATGGAAAGATAGATGGATAGATAGAAGGATGCATGGATGGATGGATTGATAGATGGATGGATAGATGGAAAGATAGATGGATAGATAGAAGGATGCATGGATGGATGGATTGATAGATGGATGGATAGATGGAAAGATAGATGGATAGATAGAAGGATGCATGGATGGATGGATTGATAGATGGATGGATAGATGGAAAGATAGAAGGATGCATGGATGGATGGATTGATAGATGGATGGATAGATGGAAAGATAGAAGGATGCATGGATGGATGGATTGATAGATGGATTGATAGATGGAAAGATAGATGGATAGATAGAAGGATGCATGGATGGATGGATTGATAGATTTAAGGAAATTAAATCGGCAGACAAAATGTACAATTAAAAAAGTATTTGATATAGCCCAATTGTCATTATATATTGTATAAATAGTGCATGATATTGAATCTGATCATTCAGTAAATGTTATTAATGTATAAATATGAGGTAGCATGAGGATGATGTAAAGCAGGTTTGTTCATGTGATGAGATTCAGTCTTCTTGTGTTCAGAGATTCAGGGCGGGGCGACAGACGGGCCGCGTCTCAAATCCCGCTCCGCTCCCTAGATAGTGGACAGCGCGCGTGCGTCACTGGCGTTCAGGAGCGGCGCCTAGTGAGGGTGCGCCGGAGGATTAGAGCCGCGGCCCGAGAGACAGAAACCCGCTGCTGCGCTTCAGTGGAGCCTCCGCGCGTCTCCATCATTCACCCGTCCCGCAGAGCCGAACCGCACACCGATACCGAGCACACAGAACCGGGGCCGGCAGATGGACGGAACGCGCGCGCTCTGACGGCAGAAGCTTCACTCGTTCATGTTCGGCTCGGTTCGGAGGTCCGATCGCAGCTCGATCGCTCGCTATTGTTCGGATGTGCTACGCTGAGAATCAAAGAGTCCGATTGATTCCCGACCGAACATGAGTTCTGCTCTCCGCTGGGCTTTATCGCCATGCTTCATCACCATCATCATCATCTTCATCATTCAGGTGCGTGCATTCTTTTAATCTATAGGTATAAATGATCAATAATGTGAAGCGTTAATTATACACGCGCGTCATTAAATCGCGCGCGCGCGCGTGTGTGTGTGTCGGATATCAGCAGGAACTGATGCGAGTTACACGATCAGAATCTGCTACAATATTCCTGCAGGCGAAACTGGGTCACACAGAACGTGTGTGTGTGTGTGTGTGTGTGTGTGTGTGTGTGAAGCATCAGTCTGCTTTCACTCACTGTAAATTAAACATTTATTCTATAATAATATAATATAATAATTATTATTTGGATATTATTATGCAATTTTTATTGAGATATTATGCTATTTTTCTTTGGATATTGTTGTTATTTTTATTATTAATAAACAAGTGATATAGCGTTCTTTTTTTAAGGAAAAAAGCTTCGAGTCCGAATGTTTCAGTGAAAGTCTGCAGGAATTTTCCAGATTGTTTGTGAGAGATCAATAACTGAACATGTGAAGGATCAGACATCAGTGAACATGAGTTTATAAGTTCAGCTCAGGCCTTTGATTAAGTTGTGTTAAAGGCACAATGTGTAAGATTTTAGGATTAAAATATCCATTATCCACTAGAACAGTGTTATATATTGTGTTGACTTGTGTGCATTATCCCAAATGTTTCTAAGAATGTTTAAATCCAGAGAAATCATCGATTTTAACCAGGACACGGCCCGTGTGTGTGCGTCGCCTATTAATGACATCATACCCGCGTTACCCTCCGGTTTTATTTAGTAGTAACCATGGAAACACAAAGCCGCTTTAATATCTGATGTGTTTTATTAGACGCTGAGCAACTGTTTGGATCATTCATGGACAGAAACTAATCATTGATCTCCAGCTCAACACAGTTAGTCTTATTGTTTAAATCTGGTGTTCTTGATTTACCGCGAGTACCATGTTTTACCATGCCTGATATGATCTCGCTCACTGCAGTGTGAACAAGCGTCTCATAGTAGCGCCGAGCGGACGCACAGAGTAGCATTATAACATCACTTTAACACACTCAGATGTGTGTGATATGATAAAACAGCGCTGCGTTACACACACACACACACACACACACGAGCGGAAGCGCTCGTCTGACAGAATAAAAGCTCCGCCCAATCAAGAGTCAAGACACGCCTCTGTTCTGAATAAGAGACGAAAAATTACATATTGTGCCTTTAAATGTGTGTTTTCTTTCAAGAAGAAAGGAGTCTTTATTTTGAGTAGATGTTGTTTGATGACACTTAAACTCATAATGATGTTAAAAGTGAGAATGTGTTATTTTTTCATATTCCCCTGTGTGTGAGTGTGAGTGTGTGTGTGTGATTGTGAGTGAGTGAGTGTGAGTGAGTGTGAGTGTGTGTGTGTGTGTGTGTGCGTGTGAGTGAATGTGTGTGAGTGTGTGTGTGTGTTTAAGTGAGTGAGTGTGTTTGTTTGAGTGAGTGTGTATTAGTGTGTGTATGTGCGTGTGAGTGAATGTGTGTGAGTGTGTTTGTTTGAGTGAGTATGTGTGAGTGTGTGTGTGTGAATGTGTGTGTATGTGTGTGAGAGTGAGTGTGTGTGTGTTTGAGTGAGTGAGTGTGTGTGTGTGTGTGTGTGAGTGTATGTGTGTGAGAGTGAGTGTGTGTGTCTGTGTCTGAGTGAATGTGTGTGTATGTGTGTGAGAGTGAGTGTGTGTGTTTGAGTGAGAGTGAGTGTGTGTGTTTGAGTGAGTGAGTGTGTGTGAGTGTGTGTGTATGTGTGTGAGAGTGAGTGTGTGTGTTTGAGTGAGTGTTAGTGTGTGTGTGTGTGTGTGTGTTGTGGAGCTGTTGTGATTCCTGCTCATATGTGTGTTATTGGTTATTAATGTTTTTATAGAACAGCTCCTCATATCAGTGATGACGAGTAGGGCTGTTCGATTCTGAATGTTTTGTAATCATCTCTGATTCCTGGTGTCGACTCTAGTTGAACTGAGTGTTAGTGCATGAACTCAAGCTCCGCCTTAAATCATCTCTGGTCAGTCCTTGGCAACGGTTGCTATGCTACCAGACAAGATTTTGCTCTGTTCTAATGTAAGTGGTGAATCTGTGTGGCAGATTTAATTGGATTTGATCACTGCTCCAGTTATGAACTTCAGTAGTGGTCGAATGATCTTAAAACTTTTTTGTTTAGGATGACAGCACGTTCACAAAAGTGATCCGAGGTGCTCCGTGTCTCGCTCTTCTACATTAGACGGATACAGAGGAAGATCGTGGCATTAGTTGTTCACTTTAAACTGAACACGTGCGTGTGTGTGTCTGGATCTGAAACGCTCCTCTTTCATCCGTCAATACATAATACATGAAGCATCAGTGATTCGCTGCTCATCCCATAAACGCTCCATCAGCAGCCGTCAGAATGCCTTTCCTGTCAGAGCGGGGAACACCAATGATTCATATAGTTTGGAAAGACTTCCCGTTAGCTGGAAATCTTTATTAAACAGACCTTCAGGAATCAGGAGTTACATCATCACTGAAGATCGTGTAAATGCCTGTTATGATTGTCAAGAGTTGATATTCTGATATTCTAAAGCAGTGAAACGCGGTTTGTCCTGTGCGCACGAGCTTGAAAAGCCCCTTCAGCCGGTGAATGTGTCCCTGACGCTCTTTGTCATCATTCATGAAGACACAGGACGGCCATTGAGCGCGTCTGGGCCGCGGCGTACATGACGCTCAGTGTGTTGAGATGAAGCTGGCACAGACTCCGGCTTTCACTGGAGGATCCCATCGCATTCGCTCACAATCCACTGCGGCTCAATGAACAAACGCTCAGCTGCTGATTTCAGTCATTCAGAACACGGCGTCTCCAGCAGCTTCAGCGAGCGTGTCCGACCAGCCCAGAGAGAAAGAGATTCAGATTCTTCTGAGAGTTTCCAGCTAAATTAACTGTGTATGGAGGCTTGTTTCTGCCACAGATTTAACAATTAAAAAGAGAATTCTGACTTTTTTCCTACACCGATTTTTTTTATACACCGATCAGGTGAAGTGAATAACACTGATGATCTCTTCATCACGGCTCCAGTTAGTGGGTGGGATATATTAGGCAGCAAGTGAATGTGTTAGAAGCAGGAAAAATGGGCAAGCGTAAGGATTTGAGCGAGGAAGGGCCAAATTGTGATGGCTAGACGACTGGGTCAGAGCATCTCCAAAACTGCAGCTCTTGTGGGGTGTTCCCGGTCTGCAGTGGTCAGGATCTATCAAAAGTGCTCCAAGGAAGGAACAGTGGAGAACCGGAGACAGGGTCATGGGCGGAAAGGAAGGCTGGCCCGTGTGGATGGCCGGGTGCGTGTGTGTGGCTTACCTGGGGAACACATGGCACCAGGATGCACTATGGGAAGAAGGCAAGCCGGCGGAGGCAGTGTGATGCTTTGGGCAATGTTCTGCTGGGAAACCTTGGGTTCTGCCATCCATGTGGATGTTACTTTGACACGTACCACCTACCTAAGCATTGTTGAGACCATGTACATCCTTTCATGGAAACGGTATTCCCTGGTGGCTGTGGCTCTTCCAGCAGGATAATGCTCCTGACACAAAGCACAAATGCTTCAGGAATGGTTTGAGCAGCACAACAACGAGTTTGAGGTGTTGACTTGGCCTCCAAATTCCCCAGATCTCAATCCAATCGAGCATCTGTGGGATGTGCTGAACAAACAAGCACGATCCATGGAGGCCCCACCTCGCAACTTACAGGACTTAAAGGATCTGCTGCTAACATCTTGGTGCCAGATACCACAGCACACCTTCAGGGGTCTAGTGGAGTCCATCAGAGACGGGTCAGGAATAACACAATATTAGGAATAATCTAATAATTTACATAATTGCACGTTTTTTTCCTCCGAATTGAGAGATGTAAACAAAATCTGAATTGCGAGATATATATAACTTAATTCTGAGAAAAAAGGCACAATTACGGCTTTTTAATTTTTCCCCCGTGGCAGACAGAAGCTTCCACTCTATTGTGATGAATTAACACTGTGTGTATTAGACGACAGTACATGATGAAAAGATATGGATTGGTCTCTGATGTGCCGTGTCTGCAGTGTTGGTCACATGACGTCATGTATGAGGAACACATGAGCCGCTCCGTCTCTCCTCCAACACAGAGACTCTTGTAACTCGACTGGAGACGCTTCAAATCGATTCCCCGGAGCTGATACTCGGGCTCGGCATGTTTTTATAGTTTCCCATGAGTCTCTGAGCACAGACACACATCTAATGTTCCTGAACGGACTCGTGTGAAAACGCAAACGCAAAAATTATATTTGGCCTATTTTTTGTTTATGTGTTAACATTATTTATAAATACTATTTTATAACAGATTCTATTTCAAATAAATGCTTTTGAACTTTCTGTTCATCAAAAAATCCTGAAAAATAAAATGTATGACGGTTTCCACAGAAATATGACTGTTTTTCACACTGATAATAATCATAAATGTGTCTTGATCATCAAATCCTCATATCAGAATGATTTCTGAAGGGTCATGTGACACTGAAGACTGGAGTAATGATGATAAATTCAGCTTTGATCACAGGAATAAATCACACTTTACTATATATTCACATAGAGAACAGCTGCTTTACACTGGAGTCATATTTCACTGTTTTACTGTATTTTTTAACATCACAGTAATAAGATTTTAGAGCAAAACATCTTAATGGTTCTAAAATGTTATATTTTATATAATATATTATATTCTTATTTCATTATTATCTCTAGACTCGTTTGGGATTATGTTCCCTGTTCAGAGACTCAAAAGAGTCCCTGCTGAGTCAGAGCCGCCAATCAGGCGCTCCTCTGGAGTGGGCGGAGCACTGGATTGGCTGAGTCAGTGGTCTGTGGGCGGGTCTGGGCCTCCTGTGGTTCCAGGGGGAGGGGTCTGTGAGTGTGTGAGCGTGACTGTGGGCGTCGAGCTGCCAGCGTGGGCTCTTTGTTGTGTTTCCTGGGCGAGCGGCGGGGCGGCTGCAGTCTGACCGTCCTCACGCTGCACTGAACATGCCAGTGTGTTTACTTTTAATTAAATGCCAGAGGAACATCTCTCCACGCATGTAATTAAAACACCTAGAAAGGCTGACGGGCTGCAGTGTGAGCTTGTGTGTGTGGGAGCTGTTCCTCATGTTCCTCTAGTGCTGCATGAAACCTGCTAAAGTTTCTTTATTGGCATCGATGGTCCCATGAAGAACCTTTAACATCCATAAAACATTTCCACTGTACAAAAGGTTCTTTATAGTGAATAACCATAGTGATTATTTTAAAGGACTTTTAACTGAAACCAAAAATGTTCCTTCTTCGTGGGTTTATTTCGGGCCGTTAGTCTTGAGATCTTTGTCTCTCTGAACACAAAAGCACAAGGTTCAGCGATTGGAAGATTATTAGTGCGCCTCGACTTTCTGAAGGATTAAAGGCACAGATAATCCAGAGCTTTAGCTTCATCTTCATCATTACAGCCTCCTCCTCCTCCTCCTGCTGCTCTTCCTCTCGTTACTGATGTTCTCCTGAGATCCTCCGTTTGCATGATAATGTCAGCAGCTGTGAGAGTCTGACGGCCTCCGTCATTCAGCCGGTGACCTTCCATTCATCTGTGCACTATAGACTCAACTGTGTGTGTGTGTGTGTGTGTGTGAGTGTGTGTGTGTGAGTGTGTGTGTGAGTGTGAGTGTGAGTGTGAGTGTGAGTGTGTGTGTGTGTGTGTGAGTGTGAGTGTGAGTGTGTGTGTGTGAGTGTGTGTGTGTGTGTGTGTGTGTGAGTGTGTGTGTGTGAGTGTGTGTGTGTGTGTGTGTGTGTGTGTGTGAGTGAAGATTCTGTAACTCTAAACGCTGAGATGTTTGTAAAGCGTCCTCCTGATGACGGTGAGTTTCCAGAGGGTCAGTTTTACAGTCCAAAACAACAACGAATATTAATATCAGCATCCCAAGAGCTTTTGAATATTCATGAGTTCATCTTGATTTGGTGCTTGCCATCTTGTTTTTGAATATGCAGATTCTAAGTGTATTTCATTAGATCCAACAAATGAATTTTAACATCCTGCAAAGTCATCAACAAGAATGTGTTACTGGTAAAGAAAAAGAGTCTAGTGAAGATCAGCCTTGTCTCCATCAGAGCTTCTTCATTACGGCCTGAAGCTCCATCGACAGATTTATCACATCCATCAGCGGAGAGAGAGAGAGAGAGAGAGAGAGAGAGACTGATGGCTGGCTGATGACCTTCAGCTGGAGGAAATGCCCTTACAGAGTTTCCATCTTTAATGTTGCGGTTTAAATCAGGTGTTTCTTCTGATGGTGATAATGCACGGTCAGTCAGGCTCATCCCTCGACTGCTGGTCAGTGTTGCTGTTGTTCTAGTAATACCCGGATATACATTAATTGCCAAAAGTATTGGGCCGCCCCTCCAAATCCCTGAATTCAGGTGTTCAATCCCTTCATGGCCACAGGTGTATAAATCAAGCACTAGGCATGCAGACGCTTCTACAAACATTTGTGAAAGAATGGGTTGCTCTCAGGAGCTCAGTGAACTCAAGCGTGGTACCGTGATAGGTTGCCACCTGTGCAATAAATCCATTCCTGACATTTCCTCACTACTAAATATTCCACACTCAACTGTTAGTGGGATTATAACAAAGTGGAAGCAATTGGGAGCAACAGCAACTCAGCCACGAAGTGATGGGCCACGTAAAATCACAGAGCGGGGTCAGCGCATGCTGAGGGTCACAGTGCGCAGAAGACACCAACTTTCTGCAGAGTCAATAGCTACAGACCTCCAAACTTCTGTGGCCTTCAGATGAGCTCAAGAACAGTGTGTAGAGAGCTTCATGGAATGGGTTTCCATGGCCGAGCAGCTCATCCAAGCCTTACATCACCAAGAGCAATGCAAAGCGTGGGATGCAGTGGGGTAAAGCACGCCGCCACTGGATTCTAGAGCAGTGAGACGTGTTCTCTGGAGTGACCAATCACGCTTCTCTGTCTGCCAATCCAATGGACGAGTCTGGGTTTGGCGGTTGCCAGGGGAACGGGACTTGCCTGACTGCATTGTGCCAAGTGTAAAGTTTGGTGGAGGGGGGATTATGGGGTGGGGTTGTTTTTCAGGGGTTGGGCTTGGCCCCTTAGTTCCAGTGAAAGGAACTCTTAATGCTTCACCAAGACATTTTGGACAATTTCATGCTCCCAACTTTGTGGGAACAGTTTGGGGATGGCTTCCTGTCCCAACATGACTGCGCTCCAGTGCACAAAGTGTCGGTCCATAAAGACATGGATGAGCGAGTTTGGTGTGGAGGAACTTGACTGGCCTGCACAGAGTCCTGACCTCATCCCGATAGAACACCTTTGGGATGAATTAGAGCGGAGACTGCGAGCCAGGCCTTCTCGTCCAACATCAGTGCCTGACCTCACAAATGCGCTTCTAGAAGAATGGTCAAAAATTCCCATAAACACACTCCTAAACCTTGTGGAAAGCCTTCCCAGAAGAGATGAAGCTGTTATAGCTGCAAAGGGTGGGACAACTCCATATTAAACCCTACGGATTAAGAATGGGATGCCATTAAAGCTCATGTGTTGCTCATCACAAAACCTTTGGCAATATAGTGTATTTTTGTAAACCTGTACAAATGTGTCAGGTACAGACTTTGATTTTATAGTTTTGTAAAATTCAAAAAATGTAAATTGTCTTCCACTGATGGAATGTTCAGCATTTCAAATGTAACAGACAGGGATGCTCACATTAGCATACTGTACTCTGATTGGTCTGTTTCCTTCAGTGTGTGTGAGTGTGTGTGTGTGTGTGTGTGTGTGTCTAAGTGTGTGTGTGTGACCTTATAACACACACACACAGAGGTAATAATGCAGGAAATCTTCTCATATATCTTCTGACTCTCTTCATCTCATATTAAATCTTCAAACACAAATGATAAAGGGAATATTGGTCGTTTCGTCAGGAGGATCTTCAGACAGAATCTCAGTTTGCATTTTATAGAAAATCTTTATAAAAGACTGAGGGATTCTGGGAGCTTGTGGGGAGTTGTTCTGCTCATTTGTGCTGATGTGTGTTCTGCTCATTGGTTATTAAGGACATCCTCGTGCTGATCTGGTTTGCATTGATTGTTTGTTCTTCCTCTTCCTCTCAGAGTGCGGCTCCGTTCCAGGTAACGTTACTGGATGACGAGCGGATGCTGATGTCGCTGGACGCTGATGACGTGCGGCCGGACGTGTCCGTGTACGCGGTGCGGGTGTCCGGAGAGCCGCGCGCGCACACGCTGTTGTTCCCCAGAGCCGCCGACGGTCAGTCGCTCCCGCCTCCACTGCAGTTCAACGCCTCGTAC
This sequence comes from Rhinogobio ventralis, assembly GCA_039654625.1. Lineage (NCBI taxonomy): Eukaryota > Metazoa > Chordata > Actinopteri > Cypriniformes > Gobionidae > Rhinogobio > Rhinogobio ventralis. The sequence continues at coordinate 738,348 of CM077207.1, forward strand.
CACGGCCTGTGTTACTCCATCAGTCTGATCCGTGGGAACGACAGCGGAGCCAGAGCCGTCCGAACCGTCGCCGTGCTGACCAGTAAGACACCAGTCCACAGAAAACACATCAAATCACATAATCAATGAGAAATCAGTTCATTAAAATAGGCATTCATAATGAATAAATAAATAAAAACATTTATAAATAAATGTTAAAAAATAAAATAATAATAAATACATTAATTAAAATAAGCATTAATAATTAACAAATAAAAATATAAACTTATAAATAAAACATAAATAAATTAAAATAGGCAGTAATAATTAATAAATAAAAGTAAAACATATCAATGAATTGATTATTAAATTAATAAATAAAAATAATAAATAGTTCAAATATGCAATATCAATAAAAAAATAAACACAACACATTTATAAATAATTTAGTAAATAAATAACCATAATAATAATAATTAATAATACATTTATTAATCTAAATAGACATTAATAATTAAAAATATGGCAAAATTATTAATAAATAAAATGAAACATTTATAATAAATGAACGAGTAAAAATAATAATAATAATAACAACAATAATACATGTATTCAAAATAGGCAATAATGATTATTAAATAAAAATAAAAGTAATAATAAATTAATGAAAATAGACAGTAATAATGAATAAACAAAATTATTAAAAAATTCTATAAATTCTATAAAATTATAAATTAAAATAGGCATTAATAAATAAAAAGAAAACAAATTAATGAACTAAATTATTAAATAAAAATAACAAATAATTAAAATATGCAATAACAATTAATACATAAACAAAACATTTACAAGTTAATTATTAAATAAATAACAACAATAAATAATAGAATAGGCAGTAATAATGTTTATATTATAAATAATGTTTTTGTTATTATAAAAATAATAATAATAAAGTAATTAAATAGGCAGGAATAATGAATAAATAAAATTAAAACACATAAATGAATTAATAACGAGAATTAAATTAAAATAATAAACAATTAAAATAGGCAGTAATAATGAATAATAAATAGATCAAATATATATAATAAAATATCAAATTTGGGTTGAATCCCAAGCTAAAAATAACAATATTGCAATACCATGACTCTTTTTTCATAGTGTACACCGTTTCATTCTGTCCACAAAAAAAAAGATTTAGTTTTCAATGACAGCAAAGTGCCCGTCTCTGTGTGTGTGTGTGTGTGTGTGTGTGTGTGTGTTCAGAGCCTCTTCCTCTAGACAGCGTGGAGATGTCCGATTACGGTCCGTCTCCGGAGACCGGCGTAGTGTTTCAGATCCGTTCTCCAGACAGGAACATCTACACCAGAGTGAACATCAGCTACACGGAGGGCCGTCAGCAGCGCTACATCCTGTATAAAGGTACGGCGCGCGCTTCATACTGACGCATCTTCATCATCCTCATCATCCTCATCATCCTCATCACAGACTCTCTGTCGCTGCAGATTTCCACAGAGGAAAGACGGTCTTCAAGCACTGGCTGTCGGGCACGTGTTACAGCAACATCACCTTCCAGCTGATCTCAGAGGCCACGGTCAACAAGAGCTCTCTGGTCAGCCGCAGTCCGGTCGCCCACGAGCCGCGGCAGCACCGCACCGGTACCACGCCTCACCTCACGTGACCTTTAGTGTCGGCTGTGCCGTTAATTATCATCCCGGGTCACAGCGAGACGCCAATTAACCAAACCAATTACCCAAAAACTCTCATTCCTGTAAATTGAAAGAAAAACTAGGCTCAGTACTGTAACGATTTTATTTAAAATAATATTTGATATCATGGTAGCATTTCTTGTACTGCCTTTTGATTTAAGCTCATTTTAATAAATTAATTATTTAAATAAATTACTGTATTACAGTCACTGTTGAGCATAATGGGATTTATAATATTTATAATAAAATGAAATAAAATGTTATATTTTAATTTGATTATTATTTATTTAAATGAATATTTTATTTTTATTTTATATTATTTTATAAAAACACAATAATTAAATATTATTTTTTAAAATAAAAACATTTTTTTATTTAAATCAATTTTATATTCTAATCTAATCTAAATTTAATCTAAAAAACTAAATATAATATATTCAAAATATGTATTTGAAATATAATTTAACAGTTTTATTCAATCATTTGATTTACAGAAACTCATATTTAATTTTTAATTATTTTTTATACGACATTTGGTTTAATCTGATTATATATTAATAACTAAAATGATAAATTAAATAAATAACTGTTGAAATCACTTTTGAAAATAATGGCAATCACAAAAAAACCCTCAAAAAATAAAATGCTCTTAAAATATTGTCTTATTCAAAATATGTATTTGAAATATAATTGACAATTTTTTTCTTCAATAATTAAATACAATTTAATTGTATTATTTTTATTTATTTTTATAAATTTTATATTCTTTATACTACCGTTGATTTAATCTAAAAAAATATTATCCAATAATTAAACAATTTGATTAATTTAATGATTAAAATTATGATAAATTATGTTTTGTGTTTGTTCATTTTAACTGCAGTCCCAAACCCTCCTCTCAACGTGTCCCTCAAAATCCTCCACCTCAGCGGCCGAGGAGCGGCGGGAACTGACCTGCACGGGGCCGTTCTAAGGGCGTCCCACAATGCATCAGTGCTCCGCAGGGCACGTGACGCCCCTTCAACGGAAGAACAGGAAGAAGCGGATCCTGAGGAGATCGGCGTCACTCAAACGCCTCTGAACGAGTCCGTCACTGCCGGCGACAGCAGCACAGCCGAACCCGCGCATGACAACAGCACTGATGTGCTGTGGGCGGAGCCGACGAGAAGCCCCGCCCCCACCCAGGACGAGGAGGAGGAGTTTGTCAACGCAGTGCTTCCAGAATATGAGGACTCTAATGAGCCGGGTTCAGCCATGGATGTGAACTTTGAACCCAAAGTGAGGACCACACCGCTGTCGCCCATCCTGCTGGAGCTGCGCTGGTCACCGCCGCGGCCGCCCACCGCGTTTGACGGGTTTAACATCTACATCTACCGCAACGGTAAGAATAATCTGTGAATTAACAATTAAACTGCTTCACTTTTACACAGATAGAAGGATGGATGGATGGATGGATGGATGCATGGATGCATGGATGCATGGATGGATGGATGGATGCATGGATGGATGAATAGATGGATGGATGCATGGATGGATGAATAGATGGATGGATGCATGGATGGATGAATAGATGGATGGATGCATGGATGGATGAATAGATGGATGGATGCATGGATGGATGAATAGATGGATGGATGCATGGATGGATGAATAGATGGATGGATGGATGGATGCATGGATGGATGAATAGATGGATGGATGCATGGATGGATGAATAGATGGATGGATGCATGGATGGATGGATGAATAGATGGATGGATGCATGGATGCATGGATGCATGGATGCATGGATGGATGGATGGATGGATGGATGGATGGATGAATGGATGGATGCATGGATGGATGGATGGATGGATGGATGGATGGATGGATGAATAGATGGATGGATGGATGGATGGATGGATGAATGGATGGATGCATGGATGGATGGATGGATGGATGGATGGATTGATGGATGAATAGATGGATGGATGCATGGATGAATGGATGCATGGATGGATAGCTGCATGCATGGATGGATGGATGGATGGATGGATGGATGGATGAATGGATGGATGGATGAATAGATGGATGGATGGATGGATAGATGCATGGATGGATGAGAGTGATATACAGTGTATCAGGCCTTGTGGAAGGATTTAAGCAGCAAATAACCTCAAACATTCATAGAAACACATTTATGTTTTTTTCCTAATGATTTGAGCAGGAAACTCCACCGAAACAGCCACGGTTGATGAAAACACACACGAGTTCTTCACCGAACTGTCCGAAGCAGGAACGTATCGGGTTCACGTCTCGACGCTCAGCTCGTCTGGAGACTGTGAGGCCCGAGAGAGTTCGGCCGACACCGGCTTCACCTTCTACCTCAGTATGACCCCTGAGTGACCTCATACATACGTGTCATACAGCCTTTAGAGGGTGCAGAGGTCACGCGCGTGTGTGTGTTGCAGGTCCGTGGGGCGAGTGGCTGGAGCAGCCGCAGGAGCGTCCGCAGGCGGTCAGTGTGAAGATGCTGGACTCCAGCACGGCCGCGGTGTCCTGGGCTCCGCCCGCTCACAGATATAACGGCAGTCTGATCTCGGTGCTGTCGCTCACATGCCTGCGGCCCAGCATCAGCCAGCGCATGGAGAACACGTACTGCTCCGAGGTGCGGAAACACTCACCCGGGACTGGACATTCTTACAATGCATAATGTAAATTAGGACTTTATGCAAAATCCAATTGCCAGAACAGAAGTAACCATGTGACCTGCTCTCCTCCCTCTCATAGGAGAATATCACCAGTGACATCATCACCAGCCTGACTCCAGGCGCTCAGTACAGAGTGGTGGTGTATCACACTAACGGGCCGCTCGTTAGTCCCGCCTCCGAACCGGTCATCATTGATATAGGTTAGTAACTCTTCTGCTCTGTTTGTAGAAGAGAAGAAAAGCAAACTACTGTTTCTGTATTATATAGTGTGCATGCTGCACATAGTGTTCATTTTTTGCAGTATATAGTGTGTATGCTTTATATATTGTACATTCTTTACATAGTGTGCTCATTTTTTTTATAGTTTGCTCATTTTTTCAGTGTGCTCATTCATTGCAGTATATAGTGTACATGCATTACACAGTGTGCTCAGTTTTTGCAGTATATAGTGTACATGTTTTACATAGTGTGCTCATTCTTTTATAGTGTGCTCATGTTTTCATAGTGTGCTTAATTTTTCAGTGAGCTGATTTTTTGCAGTATATAGTGTGCATGCTGTACATAGTGTGCTCATTTATTTGCAGTATATAGTGTGCATGCTTTATATAGTGTGGTCATTTTTCATAGTGTGCTCATTTTTGCACTATATAGTGTACATGTTTTACATAGTGTGCTCATTTTTTCATAGTGTGCTTATTTTTTTGTAGTATATAGTGTGCTCATGCTGTGCTTATTTTTCAGAAGAACATTGGAATAATGGTTTAACACACAGATTCGCCCCTTCATTTTGAGTTTCCCACTGATAAGAAAGCTCCGCCTCCTGTGACTCATTTGTGCTCTGTGATTGGTTGATCCTCTGTCAGAGCCGTCGGGGGTTCGTGATCTGGTGGTTTATCCTCTCAGTCCTACCGCCGTCATCCTCAGCTGGCAGCGGCCGTATAACGTGGCCTTCCGGAAGTACGTCCTGCAGACCTTCTTCTTCAACTCGGCCACTCAGACATCTCAGTGGACGACCTATTACGAGATCGCCGCCACCGCATCCGTCATCGCCTCTGTGGTAAAGAGCAGAACACCACTAACGTGCCATCTGAGATACATGATTTATTTTGAGATTGTATGGGTTTGTTTTGCATGTATGTACTGTATTAGTTTTATTTGTGCAGGTCTTAAAATGGTCTTCGAACCATTTCTTTAAAAACTTAACTTTAAAAACCCTGCAGATGATCATTCTGCCTTTATTTAGAGTTTCGAGTCAATAATGACAGAACTCTCATTCCTGTAATCAGTCAATTAACCAGTAGAGATGGGTAATTATGATGCATGCAGTCACGGCGTGAGAAATAGAGATGCAATGCTCTGTGTAATTATTATAATCATATTTAATGATACACCACAGTGTCTTACGTTCATAGTGAGACCGAGGATGAAAACATGGTTCCAACGAGGTCAGAGTCTCTAATTAAATCAGCGTGAGATCATGCAAAGGTCAGACGCAGTGACGTCAGACTAATGGATCGCTGACGAGCCAGTGGACCGACACACTCACACCAGACAAGATATGATTCCAGAGACAAGCTGTCTTTCCACACCAGACGCGACAAAATCAATCAGAAATCATAGCCAAGCAGAAGAGAGTGTGGGCGGAGTCTCTCTGCAAGCGCACTGCACTCACAATCAAATCAATCAAAAACCACAGCCAATCACAAGAGAGTGTGGGCGGAGTCTGTCTGCAAGCGCACTGCACTCACAATCAAATCATTCAAAAACCACAGCCAATCAGAAGAGAGTGTGGGCGGAGTCTGTCTGCAAGCGCACTGCACTCACAATCAAATCAATCAAAAACCACAGCCAATCAGAAGAGAGTGTGGGCAGAGTCTGTCTGCAAGCGCACTGCACTCACAATCAAATCATTCAAAAACCACAGCCAATCAGAAGAGAGTGTGGGCGGAGTCTGTCTGCAAGCGCACTGCACTCACAATCAAATCAATCAAAAACCACAGCCAATCAGAAGAGAGTGTGGGCGGAGTCTCTCTGCAAGTGCACTGCACTCACAATTAAATCAATCAAAAACCACAGCCAATCACAAGAGAGTGTGGGCGGAGTCTGTCTGCAAGCGCACTGCACTCACAATCAAATCATTCAAAAACCACAGCCAATCAGAAGAGAGTGTGGGCGGAGTCTCTCTGCAAGCGCACTGCACTCACAATCAAATCAATCAAAAACCACAGCCATTCAGAAGAGAGTGTGGGCGGAGTCTCTCTGCAAGTGCACTGCACTCACAATTAAATCAATCAAAAACCACAGCCAATCACAAGAGAGTGTGGGCGGAGTCTGTCTGCAAGCGCACTGCACTCACAATCAAATCAATCAAAAACCACAGCCAATCAGAAGAGAGTGTGGGCGGAGTCTGTCTGCAAGCGCACTGCACTCACAATCAAATCAATCAAAAACCACAGCCATTCAGAAGAGAGTGTGGGCGGAGTCTGTCTGCAAGCGCACTGCACTCACAATCAAATCAATCAAAAACCACAGCCATTCAGAAGAGAGTGTGGGCGGAGTCTGTCTGCAAGCGCACTGCACTCACAATCAAATCAATCAAAAACCACAGCCAATCAGAAGAGAGTGTGGGCGGAGTCTCTCTGCAAGCGCACTGCACTCACAATCAAATCAATCAAAAACCACAGCCAATCACAAGAGAGTGTGGGCGGAGTCTGTCTGCAAGCGCACTGCACTCACAATCAAATCAATCAAAAACCACAGCCAATCAGAAGAGAGTGTGGGCGGAGTCTCTCTGCAAGCGCACTGCACTCACAATCAAATCAATCAAAAACCACAGCCAATCAGAAGAGAGTGTGGGCGGAGTCTCTCTGCAAGAGCACTGCACTCGCAACCAAATCAATCAAAAATGTTATGTTTATTTTGTTTTCATTTTAAAGTTTAAGTAATTTTGTTGTGTTTTTGTCTTTAGTATATCTATATAGTTTTTATATAGTTTTAGTTTATTTAGTTGTAGTTATTTTAGTAATTTAACTTAAAGTAATGAAAATAATAAATGTTGGCAATGTCTTAGCAACTAGCTGAAATAAAATACGTTTTTTCACATTTTAGAGTTAATGTTTATTTTATTTCAATTAATTGCATTTTTTATGGTTTTAGTTTCAGTTTTAGGTTCCGATAATAACCCTGGACTGAAACAAACAGTCGTAGAATACACTTGTTTGTTATAGTTTGAGTGTTCTTGTTCCCTTCAATTTAATTTCAGGATCTGAGGTGAATTATCCATAGTCACCAATGGGTGGATCTTATCATCCAGCCACACCCTATCCCTAAGCCTAATTAGGACAAGCTCCGCCCATCAGCTGGAGTCATTCGGCTCTGCAGTGAGCACCACTTGTCATCATTTCCTTGTGTCATGAATCGATTCTCTCGTATCCCACAGAGAGTGACAGATCTGCTGCCGGCCTGGTACTACAACTTCCGTGTCACGATGGTGACGTGGGGTGATCCGCCTCTGAGCTGCTGCGACGGCTCCACCGTCAGCTTCGTTACAGGTGCGCCGCATCAGATTGCCTGTCATTAGAAATGTTTTTCAGATGTCAATATGAACCAGCACACCATTAATGACCTCCGTATGTGTCCGTCAGCTCCTGAAGCTCCTCACATCTCCTCGGTGGAGTACTCTCACGGGACGTTGTACGTGCGCTGGACCTACGGCGATCTGTTCACGGACCTGTCCCACTCACGCATGCTGCACTGGCAGGTGACAGCGGAGGGCAAGAAGGGCTCCCGCAGACGCTACTCCATCGACGTGAGTACGAGTACATCGGGTGTTATAGGAAGTGTTCCCGGTTCTGGCTGACCTAGTTAATGCAGCCTAACAATCATTTAACTGATTTGAATAATAGAAATTGATAATGTTCTATGTGTATGACATAGTAGAGATGTGTTTTTAGTCTACATTTAAACTGACAGAGTGCATGGAGTTTGTTTATTAAGCGTGCAGGGCAACCACCCAGTAGAGTATTACTATAATTTAGCCTTGAGCTCATGAACTAACTGTTCAGCATTTGTCATTGAAAGCATATGCCGTAATTTAGATATATTTTTAAGATGGTAGAATGCAGTTTTACAGATGCTAGAAACGTGGCTTTCAAATGAGAGATTGGTATCAAAGAGCACACCCAGGTTCCTCACTGACGACGAGGACTTGACAGAGCAGCCATCAAGTGTTAGACAGTATTCTAGGTTACTACATGTGGAGTGTTTTTCTGAATTAAGTTGCAGGAAATTACTAGTCATCTCATTTTTTATATCAGCTATGCATTCCGTTAATCTTGTGAATCGGTAAGTTTCGTCAGGGTGTGAAGAAATATAGAGCTGAGTATCGTCAGCATAACAATGAAAACTAACGCCATGCTTCCTAATGATATCTCCCAGTGGTAGCATGTACAGGGTGAAAAGCAACGGTCCTAGCACTGAGCCCTGCGGTACTCCATACTGAACTTGTGATCGGTGTGACTTAAGTATAGATAAGTATGATTTAAACCATGCCAATGCAATTCCACTAATGCCATCATAATTTTCGAGTCTATTCAAAATAAGTAACACTAATAGAGAGATACAACCACGATCGGATAATAAGAGCAAATCATTTTTGACCCTGGAGCACAAACCCAGTCCTGCGTCTCACGGGTGTGTCTGTGGCAATAGCCAACAATACATTGTACGGGTCAAAATGATCCATTTTTCTTTTATGCCAAGGATATTAGGATATTAAGATCATGTTCCATGAAGATATTTTGTAAGTTTCCTACCGTAAATATATAAAAAAAATTTATTATTATTAGTAATATGCGTTGCTAAGGACTTCATTTGGACAACTTTAAAGGAGATTTTCTCAATATTTCGATTTTTTTGCCCCCTCAGATTCCAGATTTTCACAGAATAGTCTATCCTAACAAACCATACATCAATGGAAAGCTTATTTATTCAGCTTTCGGATTATGTATAAATCCCAATTCACGAGTTCACACTTACATATAATGTGTGGAGAATAGATTTAAATGCGTATTTGGTGTGCTGTCCGGGTGGAGGGATTTGAGCTCGGAATTTGGCCCGAACCCAGAATACCCCCCGGTGTATGTAAGTGGTTAGAACTAGAAAGGAACAAAGTGGAGAAGGGGTGGTGGAGGGATGCTGATAAACTGTCAACGAAACAGAGGTAAGACTGCTGCGTAAGACTATATACCTCTGAGTGCTCTCCACCTGTGTCGATTATCTGATCGTGCTCCTCCCGAACCTTGTTAATCAAACATAATTTTAAAAAAATAGACCCTTATGACTGGTTTTGTGGTCCAGGGTCACATTTGTAACTCTAATGAGAGCAGTCTCAGTACTATGATACGGTCTAAATCCTGACTGGAAATCCTCACAGATACCATTTCATTCTAAAAAAGAGCATAGTTGTGAGGACACTGCCTTTTCTAGTATCTTGGATTGGTCTGTAATTGAGTAATTCTGTAGGATCAAGTTGATGATGATGTACTGTAGTCGTTTACCGCAGTCACATGAGGTATTTTATCTGCTCTGGCTCATGAGATTCACCCTCGAGCGGCGGCGCTGTGCCATCAGCCTGTAATGAATCCAATTACCCAGCACACATATTTGTCTACCGCACAGCCAACGTTTAATTAGCGCTGGCTAAATGTTCCCACACTGAGATCTTCAGACGCCCACCGGCGGCATTTAGAGAGAAAGAGACATTTGTGTTCATTTACACAAGTCTATATGTCATTCTATCATATGCAGGTAATCGGTCAGCTGAGTGTTTCAAACGAACCAATGAACAATGAATCGTTTCTTTGAATCTCTTTAATTAGCACCGCTCACGTTCGCTGAGTACCGAACACTTCCTTTGGCGGATCGTTTGGAGCCAGTGAATCATCTCAAGCGATTGGTGTCTGTTTCAGGTGACTCGCAGCATGATGAAGGCGTCTCTGGCTCTTCCTCCCGGCGACATCTATAATCTGACGGTCACCGCCTGCACGGAGAGGAGCCGCAACACGTCTGCGCCGCACATCATGAAGCTCGGTCAGTGTCACGCAAACAAATGAGCTTCTTCCTCAGTGTTTCTGCCTTGCTTTCCAGCACAAATATACATCTTTTGGAGTCAAAGGTCAAACACACTTTAATTCTCTCCTAATCTCCACTGCAGCATCAGCTCTTTTCTCTCAGTGTCTGAAACGCTTCCATCAGAGATTCAGCCTCTAAGCTCCGCCTCTCTGAGAGCTGCTCTGCTGTGATTGGTCAGAAAGCAAGCGCTCATTATCATATGTGAATCTCAGCTCTTGACACACAGTGATACGAACAGTAACGATGGCGTGGGTTTGACCGTCTCAATCTCAGCAGAAAACAGCGTCTTCTCCACATGAACAACACCAACCAAACTCTTCCAGTCTCAGAGACAGCTACAGTGAGTGAGGGCGGGGCTAAGAGACGCTGTTCAGCCAATCAGGACCAGAGGCGGGTGTTATGCTAATTAGTTACATGTGAGACTGAATTACTGACGATTCGTTTGAGTTCAGAATCGATTCTTTCTTTTAGGAAAAGGTAACTTTATTTACCTTATTAATCTGAGCTCACATACATACACTCAGTTTTTGAGTGAAAAAAGCTTTTTGTCAGTTTTACATAAAATATGAAAAAATGTGCACTGTTTATCACACTACTGTGCTAAAGTTGGAGATATTTGAGTTAAAACATCATTTGTTTGCGGTGCTGAGAGCGTGTTTTCTGATTCTAATAATAACTTCATCTCTCACTTCCTGTTCAAACAGGCCAGAATTGATGTGGCTGTTTGTTTCATCTTCCTTTTTTACTCATTTTTTAAAAGCAGTTTTCTTAGAGGAACTTGTAAGTTAGACATGCGCCTCTTTCTCGAACAGAACCGGCTCCTCCGAAGTCTCTGTACGCAGTGAACGCCAGCGACACGGCCGTCACGCTGCTCTGGACGGAGGAGGGCGTCGTGGACTTCTACCAGATCGCCTGCAGACCGCTGAGAACCGGCAGAGACCGCACAGTGAGTGATTGACATGCTGCTTTCTTCATGCTTTCTGTGTCTTCATATCTCATTCACACATAAACACTTTGTGCATCATAATTATTCATGTTAGTTCACCTAAAAATGAAAATGACCCCATGATTTACTCTCCCTCAGCTCATCCTATGTGTGTATGACATTCTTCTTTCAGACGAACACAATCAGAGTTATATTAAAACATGTCCTGGCTCTTCCCCGCTTATAATGGCAGTGAATGAAGTCAATAAAAGTGCATCCATCAATCATAAAAGTGCATCTATCCATCATAAAAGTGCATCCACACGGCTCCGGGGGTTAATAAAGGCCTTCTGAAGTGAAGCCATGTGTTGTTTGTGTGAGAGAACTTTAAACTTTAAAACTATATAAACTGTAATCTCTGACTTCCGCTAACTGTCGTAAGCACGTTCACGAGAGACTGGTGTTCCAGCATATGACGTAGGATGCTCTAGTAAGAATATTAAATATGGATATATGGAAATATGGATGCAGTTTTATGATGGATGGATGCACTTTTATGATGGATGGATGCACTTTTATGTTGGATGGATGCACTTTTATGATGGATGGATGCACTTTTATGTTGGATGGATGCACTTTTATGATGGATGGATGCACTTTTATGATGGATGGATGCACTTTTATGATGGATGGATGCACTTTTATGATGGATGGATGCATTTTTATGATGGATGGATGCACTTTTATGATGGATGGATGCACTTTTATGATGGATAGATGCACTTTTATGATGGATGTCATACACACCTAGGATGAGCTGAGGGTGAGTAAATCATGGGGTAATTTTCATTTTTAGGTGAACTATCCCTTTAATCTTTGTTAATTAAAATTTTTTATTGTTAGTTCATGTTAACTAATGGATCCAGGACGCTGCTGGTTTATGACAGTCGCTGAATGACTCACGCTGTTGCCATGACAGCGATGCACTCTGGGATGGAATTCATGAATAAACAGCCGTTTTGAATGTGTGTTTGTGTCTGATCCAGAAGGTGCGCGAGCCGCTGGTCACCGGCGCTCATGTTGTGACC
>CM077207.1:758370-800870 GCA_039654625.1 Rhinogobio ventralis
CACACACACTCAAACTCACACACACTTATACACACAAACTCACACACACTGACACACACACACCCACTCACACACACAAACACACACTCTCACTGAGACACACACTCACACGCGCACCGACAAACACACACACAATCTTACACACACACACACACAAACTTACACACAAACTCTCACACACACACACACACACACACAAACTTACACACACACACAAACTCACACTCATACACACAAACTCACACACACTGACACACAAACACACACACACACACACACTCACACACACAAACACACACTCTCACTGAGACACACTCACACGCGCACCGACAAACACACTCACACACACAATCATACACAAACACAAACTTACACACACACACACACACACAAACTTACACACACACACACACACACACAAACTCACACTCATACACACAAACTCACACACAAACACACACACACACACTCACACACACACACTCACACACACAAACACACACTCTCACTGAGACACACACTCACATGTGCACCGACAAACACACACACACAAACTTACACACACAAACTCTCACACACACACACAAACTCACACATATATATATGATTTTGACAGCATATATTTATTCCAAAATATATAAAAAATATATACAGTTTTTGCGAGTGTAAGAAAGCCTGATGTCGGACTGAGCTCTTTCTCTCTGGTCTTTATTCAGTATCTCTAAAGTATTGCGGGTAGTTTAGTCCTTCAGTGCACGTTTGGCAATTTTTAAAAATATAAATATGAAGTTGAAATGACTTGTTGTGTCTTTTACCGAAGCAGAAATCACCACTGAACACCTCAGAGCTCATGGTAGATCTGTCTAGAAAGGTTTATATGCATTATTGTCTACAGAGATTGAGTGTGTTATTATTTACGGAAGCATAAACTGTGGCTCTGAATATTTGTTTGGTGGCAGATGATTTCAGTCGAGTGAAGCTCATCTCTCTGCACAACGATGAAGGCTCAGATTACATCAATGCAAACTATATTCCTGTAAGTATATCAATCATCAATATCAGCTATTAAAGAAATGGATGTTTAGCGTCTGATCGGCATCATGTCTCAGGGTTATCACTCTCCGCACGAGTTCATCGCCACACAGGGGCCGCTCCCCGAGACCAGGAACGATTTCTGGAAGATGGTTCTGCAGCAGAAGTCTCACATCGTCGTCATGCTGACCCAGTGTAACGAGCGCAGGAGGGTCAGTTCCCATGGCAACCGCCTCCGGCTGCCGAGGTGCATGACATCACACAGGCTGTGGAAACACTGGCGGATGCTAATGGCCGAATGTGCTTCCTGTGCAGGTGAAGTGTGACCACTACTGGCCGTTCACTGAGGAGCCGGTGGCGTACGGCGAGATCACGGTCGAGATGATGGCAGAGACGGACTCACCGGAGTGGACCATCAGAAACTTCAGACTGGGATACGTGAGGAAAACACACCAAACACACACCAAACACACACCAAACACACACCAAACACACACCAAACACACGCCAAACACACACCAAATACACACCAAACACACACAAAACACACACAAAACACACACCAAACACACTAAACACACACCAAACACAGCTAAAAAATAGATGGACAGACAGACAGACAGACGGTTGGATAGACAGACAGTTAGATAGACAGATAGACCGCTGGAGGGACGGACAGATAGACGTTAGATAGACAGACGGACGGACAGGCAGAGAGACAGACGGACAGACAGATAGACAGACGGACAGACAGATAGACAGACGGACAGGCAGACAGATGAAGAGACAGACAGACAGACAGACAGACAGACAGACAGACAGAGAGACAGACAGACAGACGGATGGACAGATAAACAGATAGACAAAGATAGACAGATTGACAGACAGACAGACAGACGGATGGACAGATAGATAGATAGATAGAGAGACAGACAGGCAGATAGACAGACAGACTGACAGATAGAGAGACAGACAGACGGATGGACAGACAGATAGATAGATAGACAGACAGACAGACAGACAGACAGACTGACGGACAGACAGACAGACAGACAGACAGACAGACAGACTGACGGACTGACGGACAGATAGACAGACAGACAGACACAGTATTATGTGATGCGTCTCATGGTTCTGTGTCTCCTGCAGGCTGATGAAACTCAAGACGTTTTGCACTTTAACTACACGTCGTGGCCTGATCACGGTGTGCCCACGGTGAACGCCATCGAGAGCATCTTACAGTTCGTTCAGATCGTACGGCAGCAGGTCAACAGGACCAAAGGACCGATCGTCGTCCACTGCAGGTGAGCTGGTCACTGATCACCGGTGCTGTCCTGTCACAGTTACTCCTCAGGATTCACAGCCTGAATGTGTGTATTGTGCTGTTCACTGGAGTCCAGTTTCACTGACCGGAATCACTGCTGCTCACTGCCAGCTATTGATTTCATGTTTGAGGCTTTGCTGAGATGATGCAACAGCTCTTCACAGATATTACTGATGCTCATGTGTGTGTGTGTGTTTTCTCTCAGTGCTGGAGTGGGTCGGACCGGCACGTTCATCGCTCTGGACCGTCTGATGCAGCACATCCAGGAACACGAGTACGTGGACATCCTGGGCCTGGTGTCGGACATGCGCTCGCACCGGCTGTCCATGGTCCAGACGGAGGTACACAACCTGAACACCAAACTGATTTTTTTTAATCTGGCCTCAGACGTGTATGTGTGTGAGAGAGAGATAATGAGTGTGTGTGTGAGAGAGTGTGAGTATGTGTTTGTGTGTGAGTGTGTGTGTGTGAGCGTGATTGTGTGAGTTTGTGTGTGAGAGTGTGTATGAGTGAGTGTGTGTGCTAGTGAGTGTGTGTGTGTGTAAGTGTGTATGAGTGAGTGTGTGTGCTAGTGAGTGTGACTGTGTGTGTGTGTGAGAGAGAAAAACCATTACTTCTATGGAGACTCCCCACAAAGATACTGAACCAGATGTGTGTGTGTGTGTGTGTGCGCAGGAGCAGTACGTGTTCATCCATCAGTGTGTCCTGCTCATGTGGAAGAAGAAGAAGCAACAGTCACACACGAGTGATGTCATCTACGAGAACGTCAGCAAGTCCTAATGAAGTGAGAGCTCCGCTTTAGTGCGAGGTCAGAGTTCATCTTGTGTCTCGTGATGCTGACGTGCGTCTCTGCTTCCCTCCAGGCCTGACCCTCTCCACAGAAAGCATCCGACCGGCGGCCGCAGAGAAGAATCCTTCACTCATCTACTCCCATACAAGCTCTTATTCAACGACGAAACCAATCCAATGCCTTAAACGAGCGGCCCCATCCTCCCGGGCCGAAGGAGAGCGCTGGACCGACGCCGAAGCTCCGGTGCTCGCGGTTCCATCAGCATCTAGTCTTTAGTGTGTGTGTGTGTGTGTGTGTGTGTGTGAATCTCAGGATCATCTGCTGGACGCGCTTGTTTTAGGCCGGTGTAAAGTGTGTTTTGTGAGTTTGTATCGCACTCTGTCTGTACTAGAGTTAGTTTTCACGTCTTCAGAGGAAGCGGTCCGGAAACATCCTCACGTTTGGACCGGACGGCCTTTACTCTCCTGTCACTGCCACACACAGCCGCGCTCGATCCGCTTCCGTTGGATTTTCCAAACAGACCTCAGCCGTACGGACACACACGCGTGTGTGCACTGATCATATCTGTTCCTGTCGCTGTATAGGCTGACGCTAGCTGCGCTTCTGTGTGTTTTAGCCTGTGATTTCTGCAAGTTTCATCACATCAGCTGGAACCGCCGACTTGATCTGCAAACACTGGCGACTCGTTCCGGTGGCATCTGCACAATTGCGGTCGGACCGAATGTGAGCGTCCAGCAGCTCGTGTGCCATCATCACTGCGACTGAATCTCACACCGATTCCACACGTCCTGTTCCTTGCATGCTGCAAAACGAAAGACGTGAGATTAGCGTCATCTTTAGGTTTAGACTCTGGAGTCCCAGCTGACAGGGAACGTTCTCTCAGTGTTACGAGCAAACCTTCCAGTAACGTTCTCCAAACATGAACATTCTAAAACGCTGTTGCAATGTTACATTCAAAAGTAACATTCCGGAAGAAAGATCAAACGGAATGTTCGCTTAATGTTCGAAACATTGAAATGTTTTTGATCGGGAGGATTTTTAATGTTTTCAGAAGTCTCTTCTGCTCACCGAGGCTGCATTTATTTGATTAAAAATACACAAAAACCCTGTAATATTGTGAAATATTATTCAAATGTAGAATAACTGTTTTCTATGTGAATATATTTTAAATGTCATTTATTTCTGTGAATTTTCAGCATCACGATCATTCTGATATGAAACATTTATGATTATTATCAATAGTTTGGGATTCTTTGATGATCAGAAGAACAGCATTTAGTTTAAACAGAATCTTTTGTAACATTATAAATGTATTTAATGTCACTTTTGATCAATTGAATGCGTCCTTGATGAATACAAGTATTAATTTATTTAAAGGGTCCATAACACACACAGTTTCAGTTAATCTTGAGTATCTATAGAGTAGTGTTGATCCTTCATATCTCCCAAGAGTCTTTAGTTTATCATATTTATAAAAGACAGATACACTGTACCGATTCTTTCAGAAAACAGCCGAGTCCGTGGAGGCGTGCAGTGGGAGGAGCTAAAGAGACACACACACACACACACACACACTATACATTGGTGTTGTTCACATTATATGCATTACGCTTGCCAACAAAACACACATTTGATGCAGTTTCACTCACCGCCTGCGGTTTCCACTCATGACCGGGAACAAACACACACACTTGCAGAACTCCGGAAACACAAACTGCATCCACTGTTCCCTTAACACTGGGTTATTTGGGAAGCTGAACAAGGTGATCTTTCCCTCACACCAGAAACACACTTCTTTAGTGACATTGTTGATCTCGTGTCTAAAAACACAACGCCAGCACCGCCAACGGCTCCCGTAACCCGAACGAAGCTCGTGATGTGTGTGTGTGTGTGCGCTCATCTGGGAGAAGTGCCCATATAAAGAATTCCGCCCTTTATAACGTCATACAGGGCCATACTCAGAAAAACACTTTCCGAAATCTTTTTGAATCCTGAAGGAGTGTATTCGGCACAGAAATACTCCGTCACACGTCCAACTCGTGTTTTGAACTGTTGTCCATGTTTATCATGAGAATCAACTCTAACAGTGTGAATAAGGCAGAATGCAGGAAATAGCATTAGACCCGCCTTTAAGTTTTTTACCCAAAAAAATTTAAAAAAAAATTATTACCGACCCAAAACTTTTTTTGAACGGTAGTACAGTGTTTCAAAAGCCTCTATTTCTGATAAATGCTGTTCTTCTGATCATCAAAGAATCCTAAACTATTGATAATAATCATAAATGTTTCATATCAGAATGATCGTGATGCTGAAAATTCACAGAAATAAATGACATTTAAAATATATTCACATAGAAAACAGTTATTCTACATTTGAATAATATTTCACAATATTACAGGGTTTTTTTGTATTTTTAATCAAATAAATGCAGCCTCTGTGAGCAGAAGAGACTTCTGAAAACATTACAAATCCTCCCGATTAAAAACGTTTGCACGGCAGTGTTCTTTTAGAAAGTTCGAAACGTTCTTTCTGTCAGCGAGTTTACAAATGTCTGGAGTTTACAGGCCGTTCCCCTCATCTGAGATATGAGTTTTATAATATCATCTAGGCACTGAGCTGTAAATACTGTTTACTTCAGAAGAGATGCTGTATTGTGTTAAATGAACTGATTGATCATGAGGAGAACGAAACTGGGGATTTCGGAGCGGACGAGCCACTTCACTCCATCAGTTTTCTTTGGTTTGTGTCCAGGTCAAACTCGTTTGTCTTTTGGTGCCATTCTTGTGTATTGTGTGACTTCTAGTAGCCGAGCAATCCACAATCGCCATCAGAGTTTTAATGTGTGTTTGTTTGGGAAAAAAATAAACGTTTGAATACATATTCCTACGAGCTGGAGATTTTGTGTGAAGAACAAACATGCACTGCAAACACACTGTTTCGTATGCAAGGAGGGAGTGAAATTACAGAAATTACGGTTCTGTATATCGGTTATCGGGCTTATAAACACGCAAATAATCAGTATCGGTTAGAAAAAAAATCAGTATCGGTCGATCTCTGGTCTTTATTGGGACAGGAGTTGACGGATTAGTTTCTCTATTTTTGGCGGCAAGTTTAAATTATATCTTATATATCTTATTTGTGCATTAATGGCTGTTATGTTAAAGTTTATTAATCAAAGCAAAGCTTTACCTGTGAAGACCGTTGTTGACTCGTTTTGCCCACAGTATGGCGCCATTTATCGGTTAACCCGATATTACAAAACCGATACGGCCTTAAAAAGTACTCAAAAATATTATGAGTGATATTGTTACCATAATTTTTTTAAGTAAATAGCACATAACATTTTTTACAGTGTGTGATCATAACAGAGTCTATACAACGAGTAAATGTTCAAAAGAGAAATGGGGGCAATAATTTACACTAAAATATTTATTTTCATGCCCCAAGAAATGTTTCAATAGGAAGATAAAACTGTAATGGGATCATAATAAAGTGTATAGGCCTACATTTAGGCTACATGACAAATCAATGCTGTTAAAGGAGTAAATGTAAGACTTTTTATTTTAATTAACAGTAATTTAGTGATGTAAAACTGTAAAAAGAACAAACTAAATGCAGTTTATATTGTAGCGTTTACATATTGCAAAAAACAAACGCTACAAGCAATGAAAGAAAACAAATTTATATTTAATTGTATATTGCTGTGTAGATTACGTTTAATAGATTACTTTTCATGATTGGTTTGTGAAAGGTGTCATTTCAGCTTTTTGCTTTTTTTTTATAAGGCCTAAACTATACTAGAAAAAGCATAAACTAGACTAAAAGAACTTAAACTGTTTTAAAGGGCGTAAACTACACTAGGAGAGTGTAAACCAGACTCAAAGATCTTAAATTAGTCTAAAAAAGCTTAAATTAGACTTAAAACTAGACTAAAAAAGCTTCAACTAGACTAAAAGAACTTAAACTGTTTTAAAAGGCGTAAACTACACTAGGAGAGTGTAAACCAGACTCAAAGATCTTAAATTAGTCTAAAAAAGCCTAAATTAGACTTAAAACTAGACTAAAAAAGCTTCAACTAGACTAAAAGAACTTAAACTGTTTTAAAAGGCGTAAACTACACTAGGAGAGTGTAAACCAGACTCAAAGATCTTAAATTAGTCTAAAAAAGCTTAAATTAGACTTAAAACTAGACTAAAAAAGCTTAAATTAGACTAAAAGAACTTAAACTGTTTTAAAAGGCGTAAACTACAATAGGAGAGTGTAAACCAGACTCAAAGATCTTAAATTAGTCTAAAAAAGCTTAAATTAGACTTAAAACTAGACTAAAAAAGCTTAAATTAGACTAAAAGAACTTAAACTGTTTTAAAAGGCGTAAACTACACTAGGAGAGTGTAAACCAGACTCAAAGATCTTAAATTAGTCTAAAAAAGCTTAAATTAGACTTAAAACTAGTCTAAAAAAGCTTCAACTAGACTAAAAGAACTTAAACAGTTTTAAAAGGCGTAAACTACACTAGGAGAGTGTAAACCAGACTCAAAGATCTTAAATTAGTCTAAAAAAAGCTTAAATTAGACTTAAAACTAGTCTAAAAAAGCTTCAACTAGACTAAAAGAACTTAAACTGTTTTAAAAGGCGTAAACTACACTAGGAGAGTGTAAACCAGACTCAAAGATCTTAAATTAGTCTAAAAAAAGCTTAAATTAGACTTAAAACTAGTCTAAAAAAGCTTCAACTAGACTAAAAGAACTTAAACAGTTTTAAAAGGCTTAAACTAAACTAAGAGATTGTAAACCAGACTCAAAGATCTTAAATTAGTCTAAAAAAAGCTTAAATTAGACTTAAAACTAGTCTAAAAAAGCTTCAACTAGACTAAAAGAACTTAAACTGTTTTAAAAGGCGTAAACTACACTAGGAGAGTGTAAACCAGACTCAAAGATCTTAAATTAGTCTAAAAAAAAGCTTAAATTAGACTTAAAACTAGACTAAAAAAGCTTCAACTAGACTAAAAGAACTTAAACTGTTTTAAAAGGCGTAAACTACACTAAGAGATTGTAAGCCAGACTCAAAGATCTTAAATTAGTCTAAAAAAAGCTTAAATTAGACTTAAAACTAGTCTAAAAAAGCTTCAACTAGACTAAAAGAACTTAAACTGTTTTAAAAGGCTTAAACTACACTAGGAGAGTGTAAACCAGACTCAAAGATCTTAAATTAGTCTAAAAAAGCTTAAATTAGATTTAAAACTAGACTAAAAAAGCTTCAACTAGACTAAAAGAACTTAAACTGTTTTAAAAGGCTTAAACTAAACTAAGAGATTGTAAACCAGACTCAAAGATCTTAAATTAGTCTAAAAAAAGCTTAAATTAGACTTAAAACTAGTCTAAAAAAGCTTCAACTAGACTAAAAGAACTTAAACTGTTTTAAAAGGCTTAAACTACACTAGGAGAGTGTAAACCAGACTCAAAGATCTTAAATTAGTCTAAAAAAGCTTAAATTAGATTTAAAACTAGTCTAAAAAAGCTTCAACTAGACTAAAAGAACTTAAACTGTTTTAAAAGGCTTAAACTAAACTAAGAGATTGTAAACCAGACTCAAAGATCTTAAATTAGTCTAAAAAAAGCTTAAATTAGACTTAAAACTAGACTAAAAAAGCTTCAACTAGACTAAAAGAACTTAAACTGTTTTAAAAGGCGTAAACTACACTAGGAGAGTGTAAACCAGACTCAAAGATCTTAAATTAGTCTAAAAAAGCTTCAACTAGACTAAAAGAACTTAAACTGTTTTAAAAGGCTTAAACTAAACTAAGAGATTGTAAACCAGACTCAAAGATCTTAAATTAGTCTAAAAAAGCTTAAATTAGACTTAAAACTAGACTAAAAAAGCTTCAACTAGACTAAAAGAACTTAAACTGTTTTAAAAGGCTTAAACTACACTAGGAGAGTGTAAACCAGACTCAAAGATCTTAAATTAGTCAAAAAAAAAGCTTAAATTAGACTTAAAACTAGACTAAAAAAGCTTCAACTAGACTAAAAGAACTTAAACTGTTTTAAAAGGCGTAAACTACACTAGGAGAGTGTAAACCAGACTCAAAGATCTTAAATTAGTCTAAAAAAGCTTAAATTAGACTTAAAACTAGACTAAAAAAAGCTTCAACTAGACTAAAAGAACTTAAACTGTTTTAAAAGGCTTAAACTACACTAGGAGAGTGTAAGCCAGACTCAAATATCTTAAATTAGTCTAAAAAAGCTTCAACTAGACTAAAAGAACTTAAACTGTTTTAAAAGGCTTAAACTACACTAGGAGAGTGTAAACCAGACTCAAAGATCTTAAATTAGTCTAAAAAAAGCTTAAATTAGACTAAAAGAACTTAAACTGTTTTAAAAGGCTTAAACTACACTAGGAGAGTGTAAACCAGACTCAAAGATCTTAAATTAGTCTAAAAAAAGCTTCAACTAGACTAAAAGAACTTAAACTGTTTTAAAAGGCTTAAACTACACTAGGAGAGTGTAAACCAGACTCAAAGATCTTAAATTAGTCTAAAAAAGCTTCAACTAGACTAAAAGAACTTAAACTGTTTTAAAAGGCTTAAACTAAACTAGGAGAGTGTAAACCAGACTCAAAGATCTTAAATTAGTCTAAAAAAAGCGTAAATTAGACTTAAAACTAGACTAAAAAAGCTTCAACTAGACTAAAAGAACTTAAACTGTTTTAAAAGGCTTAAACTACACTAGGAGAGTGTAAACCAGACTTAAAGATCTTAAATTAGTCTAAAAAAAGCTTAAATTACACTTAAAACTAGTCTAAAAAAGCTTCAACTAGACTAAAAGAACTTAAACTGTTTTAAAAGGCGTAAACTACACTAGGAGAGTGTAAACCAGACTCAAAGATCTTAAATTAGTCTAAAAAAGCTTAAATTAGACTTAAAACTAGTCTAAAAAAGCTTCAACTAGACTAAAAGAACTTAAACTGTTTTAAAAGGCGTAAACTACACTAGGAGAGTGTAAACCAGACTTAAAGATCTTAAATTAGTCTAAAAAAAGCTTAAATTACACTTAAAACTAGACTAAAAAAGCTTCAACTAGACTAAAAGAACTTAAACTGTTTTAAAAGGCTTAAACTACACTAGGAGAGTGTAAACCAGACTCAAAGATCTTAAATTAGTCTAAAAAAGCTTAAATTAGACTTAAAACTAGACTAAAAAAGCTTCAACTAGACTAAAAGAACTTAAACTGTTTTAAAAGGCGTAAACTACACTAGGAGAGTGTAAACCAGACTCAAAGATCTTAAATTAGTCTAAAAAAGCTTAAATTAGACTTAAAACTAGTCTAAAAAAGCTTCAACTAGACTAAAAGAACTTAAACAGTTTTAAAAGGCGTAAACTACACTAGGAGAGTGTAAACCAGACTCAAAGATCTTAAATTAGTCTAAAAAAAGCTTAAATTAGACTTAAAACTAGTCTAAAAAAGCTTCAACTAGACTAAAAGAACTTAAACTGTTTTAAAAGGCGTAAACTACACTAGGAGAGTGTAAACCAGACTCAAAGATCTTAAATTAGTCTAAAAAAGCTTAAATTAGACTTAAAACTAGTCTAAAAAAGCTTCAACTAGACTAAAAGAACTTAAACAGTTTTAAAAGGCGTAAACTACACTAGGAGAGTGTAAACCAGACTCAAAGATCTTAAATTAGTCTAAAAAAAGCTTAAATTAGACTTAAAACTAGTCTAAAAAAGCTTCAACTAGACTAAAAGAACTTAAACAGTTTTAAAAGGCTTAAACTAAACTAAGAGATTGTAAACCAGACTCAAAGATCTTAAATTAGTCTAAAAAAAGCTTAAATTAGACTTAAAACTAGTCTAAAAAAGCTTCAACTAGACTAAAAGAACTTAAACAGTTTTAAAAGGCGTAAACTACACTAGGAGAGTGTAAACCAGACTCAAAGATCTTAAATTAGTCTAAAAAAAAGCTTAAATTAGACTTAAAACTAGACTAAAAAAGCTTCAACTAGACTAAAAGAACTTAAACTGTTTTAAAAGGCGTAAACTACACTAAGAGATTGTAAGCCAGACTCAAAGATCTTAAATTAGTCTAAAAAAAGCTTAAATTAGACTTAAAACTAGTCTAAAAAAGCTTCAACTAGACTAAAAGAACTTAAACTGTTTTAAAAGGCTTAAACTAAACTAAGAGATTGTAAACCAGACTCAAAGATCTTAAATTAGTCTAAAAAAAGCTTAAATTAGACTTAAAACTAGTCTAAAAAAGCTTCAACTAGACTAAAAGAACTTAAACTGTTTTAAAAGGCTTAAACTACACTAGGAGAGTGTAAACCAGACTCAAAGATCTTAAATTAGTCTAAAAAAGCTTAAATTAGACTTAAAACTAGTCTAAAAAAGCTTCAACTAGACTAAAAGAACTTAAACTGTTTTAAAAGGCTTAAACTAAACTAAGAGATTGTAAACCAGACTCAAAGATCTTAAATTAGTCTAAAAAAAGCTTAAATTAGACTTAAAACTAGTCTAAAAAAGCTTCAACTAGACTAAAAGAACTTAAACTGTTTTAAAAGGCTTAAACTACACTAGGAGAGTGTAAACCAGACTCAAAGATCTTAAATTAGTCTAAAAAAGCTTAAATTAGACTTAAAACTAGACTAAAAAAGCTTCAACTAGACTAAAAGAACTTAAACTGTTTTAAAAGGCTTAAACTACACTAGGAGAGTGTAAACCAGACTCAAAGATCTTAAATTAGTCTAAAAAAGCTTAAATTAGACTTAAAACTAGACTAAAAAAGCTTCAACTAGACTAAAAGAACTTAAACTGTTTTAAAAGGCTTAAACTACACTAAGAGATTGTAAGCCAGACTCAAATATCTTAAATTAGTCTAAAAAAGCTTAAATTAGACTTAAAACTAGACTAAAAAAGCTTCAACTAGACTAAAAGAACTTAAACTGTTTTAAAAGGCTTAAACTACACTAGGAGAGTGTAAGCCAGACTCAAATATCTTAAATTAGTCTAAAAAAAGCTTCAACTAGACTAAAAGAACTTAAACTGTTTTAAAAGGCTTAAACTACACTAGGAGAGTGTAAACCAGACTCAAAGATCTTAAATTAGTCTAAAAAAAGCTTAAATTAGACTAAAAGAACTTAAACTGTTTTAAAAGGCTTAAACTACACTAGGAGAGTGTAAACCAGACTCAAAGATCTTAAATTAGTCTAAAAAAAAGCTTCAACTAGACTAAAAGAACTTAAACTGTTTTAAAAGGCTTAAACTACACTAGGAGAGTGTAAACCAGACTCAAAGATCTTAAATTAGTCTAAAAAAGCTTCAACTAGACTAAAAGAACTTAAACTGTTTTAAAAGGCTTAAACTAAACTAGGAGAGTGTAAACCAGACTCAAAGATCTTAAATTAGTCTAAAAAAAGCTTAAATTAGACTTAAAACTAGACTAAAAAAGCTTCAACTAGACTAAAAGAACTTAAACTGTTTTAAAAGGCGTAAACTACACTAGGAGAGTGTAAACCAGACTCAAAGATCTTAAATTAGTCTAAAAAAAGCTTAAATTAGACTTAAAACTAGACTAAAAAAGCTTCAACTAGACTAAAAGAACTTAAACTGTTTTAAAAGGCGTAAACTACACTAGGAGAGTGTAAACCAGACTCTGAGATCTTAAATTAGTCTAAAAAAGCTTAAATTAGACTTAAAACTAGTCTAAAAAAGCTTCAACTAGACTAAAAGAACTTAAACTGTTTTAAAAGGCGTAAACTACACTAGGAGAGTGTAAACCAGACTCAAAGATCTTAAATTAGTCTAAAAAAAGCTTAAATTAGACTTAAAACTAGACTAAAAAAGCTTCAACTAGACTAAAAGAACTTAAACTGTTTTAAAAGGCGTAAACTACACTAGGAGAGTGTAAACCAGACTCAAAGATCTTAAATTAGTCTAAAAAAAGCGTAAATTAGACTTAAAACTAGACTAAAAAAGCTTCAACTAGACTAAAAGAACTTAAACTGTTTTAAAAGGCTTAAACTACACTAGGAGAGTGTAAACCAGACTTAAAGATCTTAAATTAGTCTAAAAAAAGCTTAAATTACACTTAAAACTAGACTAAAAAAGCTTCAACTAGACTAAAAGAACTTAAACTGTTTTAAAAGGCTTAAACTACACTAGAAGAGTGTAAACCAGACTCAAAGATCTTAAATTAGTCTAAAAAAGCTTAAATTAGACTTAAAACTAGACTAAAAAAGCTTCAACTAGACTAAAAGAACTTAAACAGTTTTAAAAGGCGTAAACTACACTAGGAGAGTGTAAACCAGACTCAAAGATCTTAAATTAGTCTAAAAAAGCTTAAATTAGACTTAAAACTAGTCTAAAACAGCTTCAACTAGACTAAAAGAACTTAAACTGTTTTAAAAGGCTTAAACTACACTAGGAGAGTGTAAACCAGACTCAAAGATCTTAAATTAGTCTAAAAAAGCTTAAATTAGACTTAAAACTAGTCTAAAAAAGCTTCAACTAGACTAAAAGAACTTAAACTGTTTTAAAAGGCTTAAACTAAACTAAGAGATTGTAAACCAGACTCAAAGATCTTAAATTAGTCTAAAAAAAGCTTAAATTAGACTTAAAACTAGTCTAAAAAAGCTTCAACTAGACTAAAAGAACTTAAACTGTTTTAAAAGGCTTAAACTACACTAGGAGAGTGTAAACCAGACTCAAAGATCTTAAATTAGTCTAAAAAAGCTTAAATTAGACTTAAAACTAGACTAAAAAAGCTTCAACTAGACTAAAAGAACTTAAACTGTTTTAAAAGGCTTAAACTACACTAGGAGAGTGTAAACCAGACTCAAAGATCTTAAATTAGTCTAAAAAAAAGCTTAAATTAGACTTAAAACTAGACTAAAAAAGCTTCAACTAGACTAAAAGAACTTAAACTGTTTTAAAAGGCGTAAACTACACTAGGAGAGTGTAAACCAGACTCAAAGATCTTAAATTAGTCTAAAAAAGCTTAAATTAGACTTAAAACTAGACTAAAAAAGCTTCAACTAGACTAAAAGAACTTAAACTGTTTTAAAAGGCTTAAACTACACTAAGAGATTGTAAGCCAGACTCAAATATCTTAAATTAGTCTAAAAAAGCTTAAATTAGACTTAAAACTAGACTAAAAAAGCTTCAACTAGACTAAAAGAACTTAAACTGTTTTAAAAGGCTTAAACTACACTAGGAGAGTGTAAGCCAGACTCAAAGATCTTAAATTAGTCTAAAAAAAGCTTAAATTAGACTAAAAGAACTTAAACTGTTTTAAAAGGCTTAAACTACACTAGGAGAGTGTAAACCAGACTCAAAGATCTTAAATTAGTCTAAAAAAAGCTTCAACTAGACTAAAAGAACTTAAACTGTTTTAAAAGGCTTAAACTACACTAGGAGAGTGTAAACCAGACTCAAAGATCTTAAATTAGTCTAAAAAAGCTTCAACTAGACTAAAAGAACTTAAACTGTTTTAAAAGGCTTAAACTAAACTAGGAGAGTGTAAACCAGACTCAAAGATCTTAAATTAGTCTAAAAAAAGCGTAAATTAGACTTAAAACTAGACTAAAAAAGCTTCAACTAGACTAAAAGAACTTAAACTGTTTTAAAAGGCTTAAACTACACTAGGAGAGTGTAAACCAGACTTAAAGATCTTAAATTAGTCTAAAAAAAGCTTAAATTACACTTAAAACTAGTCTAAAAAAGCTTCAACTAGACTAAAAGAACTTAAACTGTTTTAAAAGGCTTAAACTACAATAGGAGAGTGTAAACCAGACTCTGAGATCTTAAATTAGTCTAAAAAAGCTTAAATTAGACTTAAAACTAGTCTAAAAAAGCTTCAACTAGACTAAAAGAACTTAAACTGTTTTAAAAGGCGTAAACTACACTAGGAGAGTGTAAACCAGACTCAAAGATCTTAAATTAGTCTAAAAAAAGCTTAAATTAGACTTAAAACTAGACTAAAAAAGCTTCAACTAGACTAAAAGAACTTAAACTGTTTTAAAAGGCGTAAACTACACTAGGAGAGTGTAAACCAGACTCAAAGATCTTAAATTAGTCTAAAAAAAGCGTAAATTAGACTTAAAACTAGACTAAAAAAGCTTCAACTAGACTAAAAGAACTTAAACTGTTTTAAAAGGCGTAAACTACACTAGGAGAGTGTAAACCAGACTCAAAGATCTTAAATTAGTCTAAAAAAAGCTTAAATTAGACTTAAAACTAGACTAAAAAAGCTTCAACTAGACTAAAAGAACTTAAACTGTTTTAAAAGGCGTAAACTACACTAGGAGAGTGTAAACCAGACTCAAAGATCTTAAATTAGTCTAAAAAAAGCGTAAATTAGACTTAAAACTAGACTAAAAAAGCTTCAACTAGACTAAAAGAACTTAAACTGTTTTAAAAGGCTTAAACTACACTAGGAGAGTGTAAACCAGACTCAAAGATCTTAAATTAGTCTAAAAAAGCTTAAATTAGACTTAAAACTAGACTAAAAAAGCTTCAACTAGACTAAAAGAACTTAAACAGTTTTAAAAGGCGTAAACTACACTAGGAGAGTGTAAACCAGACTCAAAGATCTTAAATTAGTCTAAAAAAGCTTAAATTAGACTTAAAACTAGTCTAAAAAAGCTTCAACTAGACTAAAAGAACTTAAACTGTTTTAAAAGGCTTAAACTACACTAGGAGAGTGTAAACCAGACTCTGAGATCTTAAATTAGTCTAAAAAAAAGCTTAAATTAGACTAAAAGAACTTAAACTGTTTTAAAAGGCTTAAACTACACTAGAAGAGTGTAAACCAGACTCAAATAGATTAAAATGGACTAAAATAGACTGAAAGAGATTAAAGATTTAACACTAGTCAAAAAGAGCTTAAACTAGACCAAAAGAGCTTTATCTAGTCTAAAAGTAGTAATAAACTATTTTCATTCAGTGGAATATAGTTGTGATTTTAAATAACCATATGGTCATAGCCACTGTCAGATAATTCTACAAACGCAAGATTTACATTTACACGTATGCATTTAGCCGACGCTTTGATCCAAAGAGGAAGATTCTTCTCCTTTTCACTTTCTGTTTGGAACTTGATGGATATAAACTAAAAGATCTAAAAGATAAACTGAGAATAAAAGAGAGATCACGACAACTAAACAAAAGGACTAGAGGTTCTGACAAAATGATAATTGCTGCAATCTATTTAAATGTTTAATTATTCTAAATTAACTATTTTTAAAAATCGGATTGAATGAATGATTCAGTGACTCACTCAAAAAGAGTTCACTTTGTTACTGGATGAATCAGCGTTTGGAAGAGTCTCAGGAAGGGTCATGAAGTTATGGATGGATGTGATTGTTGCTTTTCTGTTTCCTCACAGGGCGACGGCGAGATCTGTGGGAGAACAGGGTGTGAAGTCATCCTTACTACTTATTTACACACATCATTTTAAATACAAAGACCAAACAGACGGATTTAATTGATGAATAAAGAGCATTAAGGTTGTAACATGTAAGAATTTATAAAATTTATGACCGACATCTGTAATTGTGGCTTCTTAATAAACGGATCACAGTATTTTCCCACATCATTGTTTTTTAGACAATACTCACTTCTGAATGATTCTGAAAAGTGCATTAAAAGAAATTGGATGCAGGTTCTAAAAGTATGACATAATTTAAAAAGGCCTGAATCACTAAAGGCTGAGAGTCTTCAAATACCATGATTTCTACGTACATCAGTGTTACAACATCCAAATGTAACGTTGCAGTGTCACACTCAGTGGTTCAATATATAAAATGAAAAGTTTTCACATGTGGAGTTGTAATCCAGTATTGATTTCAGATATGAGTGTTTTCATCAATTTTAAGTTCATTAGACTCGATTTGTTTTGGTGTAATTCACTCAAATCATTGCAGAGTGTGCGACCCGATTAACTTTAATGACTTATTTACAAATATATTGATTTGAACAGAAGACAGGACTGAACATAATTATTGTAAATAGTTATTATTAGCAGTTCATGTGTTTTTCTGCTCTCACCCTCTTAGAGATGTGTAGCGCATTTAATCTCATTAGACTCGTGTCATTCACAAAATCACCACAGGAGGATGCAGTGAAAAAAAAAAGCAGTTGTGTTCTAAAAAGAAAAGGTCTGTCATAAAGAATAGCTCCATTTTGTTTAGCCAGATAATAAGATTGAAATATAATTACAAATCTTTGCAAGATCTGAGTTCTGTGGATAATTGTTCACTTTTGGATGTGAAAGTATTAGTTCAAATCCAGCAGGTTATAAAGTATCTTGTATCACTTAAAACTGTTTTCATTGTTTTTACACTACAAATGAGATAAAAGATTAAAAAGCACACCCTTTACCTATAACTCAGTGGTGTGATGGATAAATAAAGCAACAGAGACCTGTCTCCATTTTTGCCTAAGTGATCTGCTTTCTGCATTAAGCCAGGACTGAGATATCTTTTTAGCTTTTACCCTTTTAAAAGGGTAATTAACAACCCTTGCATTATCAACGATGATCAAAGATTGTAATGGGAACTGTATTATTATTTTACAGAAAGCACAAAGCTTTGAAAAAAAACCCAACAACTGATGATGTAAGACCAAAAATCAAGCCCAACTTCACAAGCTCTGTGGCTCAGAGGATAATCGTTCACCTTTGGCTGGAAAGTATAAGATCGAATCCCATGTGTTCTGAAGTTCTTGAGGGTTAAACTACTAACAAGATAAACAGATGTAAAACTAAAGATTTAGGTCTTGTGTAAAGCACAGCTTGTCGATTAAACACACGTGTTTGAATCATAAACAAATGTGTTGAAAGCATAAGTTAAGACGAACTGAAAACCTAAATGACCCTTAAAAACCACCTCCTCTGGTCGTCACAGCCTCAGTGGCTCAGTGGATGATCACTTGACTTTTGTGCATGAAATCCTCGGTTCAAATCCCACCTTTGCTTATGAACGTCATCATTCACTCAAGCTCAAAGCACTCATCAGTGACTCCGGAGATAGAGAGTTGTGTTTTAATCACGGTGTCCTGTGTTTAAATCCGGCCACTGCTTGTTATATTTGCTGCTGTTCCCTGAGCTGTGATGGGCTAGTGGTTAAACACACTTTCTCTGTGTGTGAGGCTGCGTTAAAGACGTGGGTTCGAATCTTTCCTTAGCCTGTTGGGATGATCCTCAGCTTTAACCGCTTTATTGTAAAACCACAGGTTACATGTGGTTAAAGGTGAAATATAAGTTCCAGCAGGAGCAAAGCCAAGAGATCTGTGGCTCACAGGTATGAGCGCTGCCTCACTGGTTCAGAGGTTGCCGGTTCAAACCCCGGTCAGATCTCCAAGAAATGAATGAGTGGAGAGATTGGAGGATGAGGTAATGCTGAGGAGTGAGGAGGAGCCCTTGGCAAGACCACAGAGCAGCAGCTGGTTATCCAGAAAAAAAAGCTGGAAAATTGTCGACTTAGTCCTGAGCCTGGATATTTTTTATATAAGTAAACATCTTGATGCAAGAGATAACCACTGCTGGTTATGATCCCAGAAGTCCCCAGGGGGAGGAGCCTGGATATTACCTCCCCCCTTCGTTTCCATCCTTCTCTCAGCCTCCTGTCTTGATCTGATCGCTCCTACCACAGCCTGTCTCAGATCCTGATCAGATGACCGTTCCTCAACGCAACCACACTTCAGTGACCAGGCCGGTTTCGAACCGGGAACCTCCCAACCAGAGAGGACATGCTCATACCACTGAGCCACTGGCACTTCCACACGCAATCCTCTTTTTTTTGGGGGCATGTCTTTTTATTTGGACAAAACCAGTGAAACTTAAGAATTTCACATCAAAGAGTGAGATTCAAACCCGGATTCTCCAAACGACAGAGCTATGCTCATACCACTGAGCCACTGGAACTTCTGTTTGCCAGCTCTTCATTTTGGGAGGAGTTTTGTCTTAATCATTCAGAACCAGTGAAACTAAAGAACTCCACTCCTGATGAACGGCATGAGATTCAAACCCAGGACGCTATGGTTGAAGCGCCACAGCTTATCTCATGAGCCACTGAGCCTGAGACACCAAAGGCTGTTTTTGAGTTTTATGGAGACCTTTGTGTTATATAATACGAAAATATGCATATCACTAAGAGTTTCCAATAAAGCAAAATCCAAACCCATGTCTTCATCAAGCCTCATCCTAAGAGAGCGTGTGTGTTTATCCACTCACCCATCATGGATTTCACAGTGATAGCAGGTTTTTGGGACACTTTGTCTAATGAGGAGAATTGAATGTCAGCAAGAGTGGGATTTGAACTCTGGACACCGTGATTGAAACACAAGGATTTCTCTCCTGAGCCGCTGAGATGGCAGAGACGAGGAGCGTTTGAACGGCTTTTATCCAGAGCTTTGTGTTTAATGATAAATAACTTCAGCAAATGTGGGATTTTAAAGGGAGACGAGGATCCACTGAGCAGCAGAGCCTGTGATGCATTGATGCTGTTTTTATGGTCATTTAGATTTGATCTTAACTTAGGTTGGGAAAAGATGTTCATTGTGTCTGTGGGATTTGATCACAGGTCTCTGTTGCTTTATTTGTCCATCGCACCACTGAGTTGTAGGTAAATTTTGTTTGTAGTGTAAAAACAATGAAAAAAGTTTTACTTGTTACAAGAAACTTTATAACCTGCTGGATCTGAACCAATACTTTCACACCCAAAGGCAAACAATTATCCACAGAGATTGTGTAGAGCTCCGTTTTTGCAAGAATTTGTAATTATACTTCAATCTTACTATCTGGCTAAACAAAACGGAGCAAATCTTTATGAAAAATTGTATTTTGGTGTGAAACGGCTTTGCTTGTCAAGATAATTTTATACTCAAGATTGTTATTGCACCCTCCTGTGGTCATTTTGTGAAAGACACAAGTCTAATGAGCTTAAATGCACTACACTTCTCTAAGAGGGTGAGAGAACATGAACTGCTAATGATAACTGTTTACACAATTTATGTTCAGTCCTGTCTTCTGTTCAAATCAATATATTTGCAAATAAGTCATTAAAGTTAATCGGGTCGCACACTCTGCAATGATTTTTGTGAATTACACTAAAACAAATCAAGTCTAATCAACTTAAATGTACTATCCTTCTGCAAGAGAGTGAGAGCAGAAGAATATACTCATAACGTAAATATAACATGAGGAGCCAACCAGATCTATTTATATTTTCTATCTGCAAATCAAGTCTAACGAACTTAAACAGGAGGGAGAAACTCTTTTAAGTTCATAAGACTCGATTTGCAGCGGTGTAATTCACTCAAATCACTACAGGAGGGAGACACTCTTTTAAGTTCATTAGACTCGATTTGTTTTGGTGTAATTCTCTCAAATCACCACAGGAGGGAGAAACTCTTTTAAGTTCATAAGACTCGATTTACAGTGGTGTAATTCACTCAAATCACCACAGGAGGGAGAAACTCTTTTAAGTTCATAAGACTCGATTTACAGTGGTGTAATTCACTCAAATCACTACAGGAGGGAGAAACTCTTTTAAGTTCATAAGACTCGATTTACAGTGGTGTAATTCACTCAAATCACTACAGGAGGTAGAAACTCTTTTAAGTTCATTAGACTCGATTTGCAGTGGTGTAATTCACTCAAAACACCACAGGAGGGAGAAACTCTTTTAAGTTCATAAGACTCAATTTGCAGTGGTGTAATTCACTCAAATCACTACAGGAGGGAGAAACTCTTTTAAGTTCATAAGACTCGATTTACAGTGGTGTAATTCACTCAAATCACTACAGGAGGGAGAAACTCTTTTAAGTTCATAAGACTCGATTTACAGTGGTGTAATTCACTCAAATCACCACAGGAGGGAGAAACTCTTTTAAGTTCATAAGACTCGATTTGTTTTGTCGTAATTCTCTCAAATCACTACAGGAGGGAGACACTCTTTTAAGTTCTTTAGACTCGATTTGTTTTGGTGTAATTCTCTCAAATCACCACAGGAGGGAGAAACTCTTTTAAGTTCATTAGACTCGATTTGTTTTGTCGTAATTCTCTCAAATCACTACAGGAGGGAGAAACTCTTTTAAGTTCATTAGACTCGATTTGCAGTGGTGTAATTCGCTCAAATCAGTACGGGAGGGAGAAACTCTTTTAAGTTCATAAGACTCGATTTATTTTGGTGTAATTCACAAAAATTATTGCAGAGTGCGCAACCCGATTAACTTTAATGACTTATTTACAAATATATTGATTTGAACAAAAGACAGGACTGAACATAATTATTGTAAATAGTTATTATTAGCAGTTCATGTGTTTTTCTGCTCTCACCCTCTTAGAGATGTGTAGCGCATTTAATCTCATTAGACTCGTGTCATTCACAAAATCACCACAGAAGGATGCAGTGAAAAAAAAAAGCAGTTGTGTTCTAAAAAGAAAAGGTCTGTCATAAAGAATAGCTCCATTTTGTTTAGCCAGATAATAAGATTGAAATATAATTACAAATCTTTGCAAGATCTGAGTTCTGTGGATAATTGTTCACTTTTGGATGTGAAAGTATTAGTTCAAATCCAGCAGGTTATAAAGTATCTTGTATCACTTAAAACAGTTTTCATTGTTTTTACACTACAAATGAGATAAAAGATTAAAAAGCACACCCTTTACCTATAACTCAGTGGTGTGATGGATAAATAAAGCAACAGAGACCTGTCTCCATTTTTGCCTAAGTGATCTACTTTCTGCATTAAGCCAGGACTGAGATATCTTTTTAGCTTTTACCCTTTTAAAAGGGTAATTAACAACCCTTGCATTATCAACGATGATCAAAGATTGTAATGGGAACTGTATTATTATTTTACAGAAAGCACAAAGCTTTGAAAAAAAACCCAACAACTGATGATGTAAGACCAAAAATCAAGCCCAACTTCACAAGCTCTGTGGCTCAGAGGATAATCGTTCACCTTTGGCTGGAAAGTATAAGATCGAATCCCATGTGTTCTGAAGTTCTTGAGGGTTAAACTACTAACAAGATAAACAGATGTAAAACTAAAGATTTAGGTCGTGTGTAAAGCACAGCTTGTCGATTAAACACACGTGTTTGAAAGCATAAGTTAAGACGAACTGAAAACCTAAATGACCCTTAAAAACAACCTCCTCTGGTCATCACAGCCTCAGTGGCTCAGTGGATGATCACTTGACTTTTGTGCATGAAATCCTCGGTTCAAATCCCACCTTTGCTTATGAACGTCATCATTCACTCAAGCTCAAAGCACTCATCAGTGACTCCGGAGATAGAGAGTTGTGTTTTAATCACGGTGTCCTGTGTTTAAATCCGGCCACTGCTTGATATATTTGCTGCTGTTCCCTGAGCTGTGATGGGCTAGTGGTTAAACACACTTTCTCTGTGTGTGAGGCTGCGTTAAAGACGTGGGTTCGAATCTTTCCTTAGCCTGTTGGGATGATCCTCAGCTTTAACCGCTTTATTGTAAAACCACAGGTTACATGTGGTTAAAGGTGAAATATAAGTTCCAGCAGGAGCAAAGCCAAGAGATCTGTGGCTCACAGGTATGAGCGCTGCCTCACTGGTTCAGAGGTTGCCGGTTCAAACCCCGGTCAGATCTCCAGGAAATAAATGAGTGGAGCAATTGGAGGATGGAGTGATGAGGAGGAGCCCTCGGCAAGACCACAGAGCAGCAGCTGGTTATCCAGATAAAACAGCTGGAAAATTGTCGACTTAGTCCTGAGCCTGGATATTTTTTATATAAGTAAACATCTTGATGCAAGAGATAACCACTGCTGGTTATGATCCCAGAAGTCCCCAGGGGGAGGAGCCTGGATATTACCTCCCCCCTTCGTTTCCATCCTTCTCTCAGCCTCCTGTCTCGATCTGATCGCTCCTACCACAGCCTGTCTCAGATCCTGATCAGGTGACCATTCCTCAACGCAACCACGCTTCAGTGACCAGGCCGGTTTCGAACCGGGAACCTCCCAACCAGAGAGGACATGCTCATACCACTGAGCCACTGGCACTTCCACACTCAACCCTCTTTTTTTTGGGGGCATGTCTTTTTATTTGGACAAAACCAGTGAAACTTAAGATTTTCACATCAAAGAGTGAGATTCAAACCCGGATTCTCCAAACAACAGAGCTATGCTCATACCACTGAGCCACTGGAACTTCTGTTTGCCAGCTCTTCATTTTGGGAGGAGTTTTGTCTTAATCATTCAGAACCAGTGAAACTAAAGAACTCCACTCCTGATGAACGGCATGAGATTCAAACCCAGGACGCTATGGTTGAAGCGCCACAGCTTATCTCATGAGCCACTGAGCCTGAGACACCAAAGGCTGTTTTTGAGTTTTATGGAGACCTTTGTGTTATATAATACGAAAATATGCATATCACTAAGAGTGTCCAATAAAGCGAGATCCGAACCCATGTCTTCATCAAGCTTCATCCTAAGAGAGCACGTGTGTTTATCCACTCACCCATCATGGATTTCACAGTGATAGCAGGTTTTTGGGACACTTTGTCTAATGAGGAGAATTGAATGTCAGCAAGAGTGGGATTTGAACTCTGGACACCGTGATTGAAACACAAGGATTTCTCTCCTGAGCCGCTGAGATGGCAGAGACGAGGAGCGTTTGAACGGCTTTTATCCAGAGCTTTGTGTTTATGATAAATAACTTCAGCAAATGTGGGATTTTAAAGGGAGACGAGGATCCACTGAGCAGCAGAGCCTGTGATGCATTGATGCTGTTTTTATGGTCATTTAGATTTGATCTTAACTTAGGTTGGGAAAAGATGTTCATTGTGTCTGTGGGATTTGATCACAGGTCTCTGTTGCTTTATTTGTCCATCGCACCACTGAGTTGTAGGTAAATTTTGTTTGTAGTGTAAAAACAATGAAAAAAGTTTTACTTGTTACAAGAAACTTTATAACCTGCTGGATCTGAACCAATACTTTCACACCCAAAGGCAAACAATTATCCACAGAGATTGTGTAGAGCTCCGTTTTTGCAAGAATTTGTAATTATACTTCAATCTTACTATCTGGCTAAACAAAACGGAGCAAATCTTTATGAAAAATTGTATTTTGGTGTGAAACGGCTTTGCTTGTCAAGATAATTTTATACTCAAGATTGTTATTGCACCCTCCTGTGGTCATTTTGTGACAGACACAAGTCTAATGAGCTTAAATGCACTACACTTCTCTAAGAGGGTGAGAGAACATGAACTGCTAATGATAACTGTTTACACAATTTATGTTCAGTCCTGTCTTCTGTTCAAATCAATATATTTGCAAATAAGTTATTAAAGTTAATCGGGTCGCACACTCTGCAATGATTTTTGTGAATTACACTAAAACAAATCAAGTCTAATCAACTTAAATGTACTATCCTTCTGCAAGAGAGTGAGAGCAGAAGAATATACTCATAACGTAAATATAACATGAGGAGCCAACCAGATCTATTTATATTTTCTATCTGCAAATCAAGTCTAACGAACTTAAACAGGAGGGAGAAACTCTTTTAAGTTCATTAGACTCAATTTGTTTTGGTGTAATTCTCTCAAATCACCACAGGAGGGAGAAACTCTTTTAAGTTCATAAGACTCGATTGGCAGTGGTGTAATTCTCTCAAATCACCACAGGAGGGAGAAACTCTTTTAAGTTCATAAGACTCGATTGGCAGTGGTGTAATTCTCTCAAATCACCACAGGAGGGAGAAACTCTTTTAAGTTCTTTAGACTCAATTGGCAGCGGTGTAATTCGCTCAAATCACCACAGGAGGGAGAAACTCTTTTAAGTTCATAAGACTCGATTGGCAGTGGTGTAATTCTCTCAAATCACTACAGGAGGGAGAAACTCTTTTAAGTTCATAAGACTCGATTGGCAGTGGTGTAATTCTCTCAAATCACCACAGGAGGGAGAAACTCTTTTAAGTTCTTTAGACTCAATTGGCAGCGGTGTAATTCGCTCAAATCACCACAGGAGGGAGAAACTCTTTTAAGTTCATTAGACTCGATTTGTTTTGGTGTAATTCTCTCAAATCACTACAGGAGGGAGACACTCTTTTAAGTTCTTTAGACTCGATTGGCAGCGGTGTAATTCGCTCAAATCACCACAGGAGGGAGAAACTCTTTTAAGTTCATTAGAATCGATTTGTAATTCACTCAAGTCACCACAGGAGGGAGAAACTCTTTTAAGTTCATAAGATTCTATTTGTTTTGGTGTAATTCGCTCAAATCACCACAGGAGGGAGAAACTCTTTTAAGTTCATTAGACTCAATTTGCAGCGGTGTAATTCGCTCAAATCACTACAGGAGGGAGACACTCTTTTAAGTTCATTAGACTCGATTTGTTTTGGTGTAATTCTCTCAAATCACCACAGGAGGGAGAAACTCTTTTAAGTTCATTAGACTCGATTTGTTTTGGTGTAATTCTCTCAAATCACCACAGGAGGGAGAAACTATTTTAAGTTCGTTAGACTCAATTTGCAGCGGTGTAATTCGCTCAAATCAGTACGGGAGGGAGAAACTCTTTTAAGTTCGTTAGACTCAATTTGCAGCGGTGTAATTCGCTCAAATCACCACAGGAGGGAGAAACTCTTTCAAGTTCATTAGACTATTTTTGGGGGGCATGTCTTTTTATTTGGACAAAACCGAATTTAAGATTTTCACATCAAAGAATGAGAATTAAACCTGGATTCTCCACACAACAGAGCTATGCTCAGACCACTGAGCCACTGGAGCGCTCACACTCATGATTCTTTTTTCGGGAGACATGTCTTTTTATTTGGACAAAACCCATCAAACTAAAACATTTTTAACATCAAGAGAGATTCAAACCCAAATTCCCTACGTAAAGCAGTGACGCTAATACCACTGAGCCATTGGAGCATTCACAAATACACCTCTTTTTTTTGTTGTTTTTTTTTTTTTATTTGGACAAAACCAGTGAAACTTAAGATTTTCACATCAAGTTATTCTTTGTATCAACTGTATCAGTATATGTACATAATTCTATATGTTTTTAAATAAACGTATATACGCAAAAAATTATCAGAATAGCTTTATAAAAAACAAAAAGAACAAAATAAGTAGCTTCACCTCCTGTGGTGATTTGACTGAATTACACCAATACAAATCGAGTCTAATGATCTTAAATGTACTATCCTTCTGCAAGAGGGTGAGAGCAGAAGAATATACTCATAACATAATATACTTGACTTGAGTGAATTATAAATCGATTCTAATGAACTTAAAAGAGTTTCTCCATCCTGTGGTGATTTGAGTGAATTACAAATCGAGTCTAATGAACTTAAAAGAGTTTCCCCTACTGTGGTGTTTTGAGTGAATTACACCGCTGCAAATCGAGTCTAATGAACTTAAAAGAGTTTCTCCCTCATGTGGTGACTTGAGTGAATTACAAATCGATTCTAATGAACTTAAAAGAGTTTCTCCCTCATGTGGTGACTTGAGTGAATTACAAATCGAGTCTAATGAACTTAAAAGAGTTTCCCCTCCTGTGGTGACTTGAGTGAATTACAAATCGAGTCTAATGAACTTAAAAGAGTTTCCTCTCCTGTGGTGACTTGAGTGAATTACAAATCGAGTCTAATGAACTTAAAAGAGTTTCCCCTCCTGTGGTGACTTGAGTGAATTACAAAGCGAGTCTAATGAACTTAAAAGAGTTTCTCCCTCATGTGGTGACTTGAGTGAATTACAAATCGAGTCTAATGAACTTAAAAGAGTTTCCCCTCCTCTGGTGACTTGAGTGAATTACAAATCGATTCTAATAAACTTAAAAGAGTTTCCCCTCCTGTGGTGACTTGAGTGAATTACAAAGCGAGTCTAATGAACTTAAAAGAGTTTCTCCCTCATGTGGTGACTTGAGTGAATTACAAAGCGAGTCTAATGAACTTAAAAGAGTTTCCCCTCCTGTGGTGACTTGAGTGAATTACAAATCGAGTCTAATGAACTTAAAAGAGTTTCTCCCTCATGTGGTGACTTGAGTAAATTACAAATCGAGTCTAATAAACTTAAAA
This sequence comes from Rhinogobio ventralis, assembly GCA_039654625.1. Taxonomy (NCBI): domain Eukaryota; kingdom Metazoa; phylum Chordata; class Actinopteri; order Cypriniformes; family Gobionidae; genus Rhinogobio; species Rhinogobio ventralis. The sequence continues at coordinate 785,565 of CM077207.1, forward strand.
TTGTTTCCCCTCCTGTGGTGACTTGAGTGAATTACAAATCGAGTCTAATGAACTTAAAAGAGTTTCCCCTCCTGTGGGGACTTGCGTGAATTACAAATCGAGTCTAATGAACTTAAAAGAGTTTCTCCATCCTATGGTGACTTGAGTGAATTACAAATCAAGTCTAATAAACTTAAAAGAGGTTCACCCTCCTGTGGTGATTTGAGTGAATTACACCGCTGCAAATCGAGTCTAATGAACTTAAAAGAGTTTCTCCCTCATGTGGTGACTTGAGTGAATTACAAATCGATTCTAATGAACTTAAAAGAGTTTCTCCCTCATGTGGTGACTTGAGTGAATTACAAATCGAGTCTAATGAACTTAAAAGAGTTTCCCCTCCTGTGGTGACTTGAGTGAATTACAAATCGAGTCTAATAAACTTAAAAGAGTTTCCTCTCCTGTGGTGACTTGAGTGAATTACAAATCGAGTCTAATGAACTTAAAAGAGTTTCCTCTCCTGTGGTGAATTGAGTGAATTACAAATCGAGTCTAATGAACTTAAAAGAGTTTCCCCTCCTGTGGTGACTTGAGTGAATTACAAAGCGAGTCTAATAAACTTTAAAGAGTTTCCCCTCCTGTGGTGACTTGAGTGAATTACAAAGCGAGTCTAATAAACTTTAAAGAGTTTCCCCTCCTGTGGGGACTTGAGTGAATTACAAATCGATTCTAATGAACTTAAAAGAGTTTCTCCCTCATGTGGTGACTTGAGTGAATTACAAATCGAGTCTAATGAACTTAAAAGAGTTTCCCCTCCTGTGGGGACTTGCGTGAATTACAAATCGAGTCTAATGAACTTAAAAGAGTTTCTCCATCCTGTGGTGACTTGAGTGAATTACAAATCAAGTCTAATAAACTTAAAAGAGGTTCACCCTCCTGTGGTGATTTGAGTGAATTACACCGCTGCAAATCGAGTCTAATGAACTTAAAAGAGTTTCTCCCTCATGTGGTGACTTGAGTGAATTACAAATCGATTCTAATGAACTTAAAAGAGTTTCTCCCTCATGTGGTGACTTGAGTGAATTACAAATCGAGTCTAATGAACTTAAAAGAGTTTCCCCTCCTGTGGTGACTTGAGTGAATTACAAATCGAGTCTAATAAACTTAAAAGAGTTTCCTCTCCTGTGGTGACTTGAGTGAATTACAAATCGAGTCTAATGAACTTAAAAGAGTTTCCTCTCCTGTGGTGAATTGAGTGAATTACAAATCGAGTCTAATGAACTTAAAAGAGTTTCCCCTCCTGTGGTGACTTGAGTGAATTACAAAGCGAGTCTAATAAACTTTAAAGAGTTTCCCCTCCTGTGGGGACTTGAGTGAATTACAAATCGAGTCTAATGAACTTAAGAGAGTTTCCCCTCCTGTGGTGACTTGAGTGAATTACAAAGCGAGTCTAATTAACTTAAAAAAGTTTCTCCCTCATGTGGTGACTTGAGTGAATTACAAATCGAGTCTAATGAACTTCAAAGAGTTTCCCCTCCTGTGGTGACTTGAGTGAATTACAAAGCGAGTCTAATAAACTTTAAAGAGTTTCTCCCTCATGTGGTGACTTGAGTGAATTACAAAGCGAGTCTAATGAACTTCAAAGAGTTTCCCCTCCTGTGGTGACTTGAGTGAATTACAAAGCGAGTCTAATGAACTTCAAAGAGTTTCGCCTCCTGTGGTGACTTGAGTGAATTACAAAGCGAGTCTAATGAACTTAAAAGAGTTTCTCCCTCATGTGGTGACTTGAGTGAATTACAAAGCGAGTCTAATGAACTTAAAAGAGTTTCCCCTCCTGTGGGGACTTGGGTGAATTACAAATCGAGTCTAATGAACTTAAAAGAGTTTCTCCCTCCTGTGGTGACTTGAGTGAATTACAAAGCGAGTCTAATGAACTTCAAAGAGTTTCCCCTCCTGTGGTGACTTGAGTGAATTACAAAGCGAGTCTAATAAACTTTAAAGAGTTTCTCCCTCATGTGGTGACTTGAGTGAATTACAAAGCGAGTCTAATGAACTTCAAAGAGTTTCCCCTCCTGTGGTGACTTGAGTGAATTACAAAGCGAGTCTAATGAACTTCAAAGAGTTTCGCCTCCTGTGGTGACTTGAGTGAATTACAAAGCGAGTCTAATGAACTTAAAAGAGTTTCTCCCTCATGTGGTGACTTGAGTGAATTACAAAGCGAGTCTAATGAACTTAAAAGAGTTTCCCCTCCTGTGGGGACTTGGGTGAATTACAAATCGAGTCTAATGAACTTAAAAGAGTTTCTCCCTCCTGTGGTGACTTGAGTGAATTACAAAGCGAGTCTAATGAACTTCAAAGAGTTTCCCCTCCTGTGGGGACTTGGGTGAATTACAAATCGAGTCTAATGAACTTAAAAGAGTTTCCCCTCCTGTGGTGACTTGAGTGAATTACAAAGCGAGTCTAATGAACTTCAAAGAGTTTCGCCTCCTGTGGTGACTTGAGTGAATTACAAAGCGAGTCTAATGAACTTAAAAGAGTTTCTCTCTCATGTGGTGACTTGAGTGAATTACAAAGCGAGTCTAATGAACTTAAAAGAGTTTCCCCTCCTGTGGGGACTTGGGTGAATTACAAATCGAGTCTAATGAACTTAAAAGAGGTTCACCCTCCTGTGGTGATTTGAGTGAATTACACCGCTGCAAATCGAGTCTAATGAACTTAAAAGAGTTTCTCCCTCATGTGGTGACTTGAGTGAATTACAAATCGATTCTAATGAACTTAAAAGAGTTTCTCCCTCATGTGGTGACTTGAGTGAATTACAAATCGAGTCTAATGAACTTAAAAGAGTTTCCCCTCCTGTGGTGACTTGAGTGAATTACAAATCGAGTCTAATAAATTTAAAAGAGTTTCTCCCTCATGTGGGGACTTGAGTGAATTACAAAGCGAGTCTAATGAACTTAAAAGAGTTTCCTCTCCTGTGGTGACTTTAATGAATTACAAATCGAGTCTAATGAACTTAAAAGAGTTTGCCCTCCTGTGGTGACTTGAGTGAATTACAAATCGAGTCTAATGAACTTAAAAGAGTTTCCCCTCCTGTGGTGACTTGAGTGAATTACAAAGCGAGTCTAATGAACTTCAAAGAGTTTCGCCTCCTCTGGTGACTTGAGTGAATTACAAAGCGAGTCTAATGAACTTAAAAAAGTTTCTCCCTCATGTGGTGACTTGAGTGAATTACAAAGCGAGTCTAATGAACTTCAAAGAGTTTCGCCTCCTGTGGTGACTTGAGTGAATTACAAATCGAGTCTAATAAACTCAAAAGAGTTTCTCCCTCATGTGGTGACTTGAGTGAATTACAAACCAGTGACCTCTGACCCTATGAGTCAGCACTCTACCCTGTGAGCCACAGATCTCGTCTAAACATGTGAATGAACTTAGATTTCACTATTCACCTGTATGATTTTACAATAAACAAGTGAAAGTTTTGAGTTGTGTGATTACCCTGTGATTTGAACCCAAGCCTTGATCAGCATCATCGCCAGAGATTGTGTGTTTAGCCGCTTGTGCCGCTGTGACATTCACGCTGAACGCTGAAGTTAGATATAATGCCAACAGTTTCACACAAGCAATAGTGGGATTTGAACTTGGGTCTCTGTGAATAAAGCACAACGTTTTATCACCTGAGCCACTGAGCATGGTGTGTTTTATTGATGACAAGTTCAGTAATTGTGGGATTTAAACCAGAGATTCCATATTTCCATCTATTCTATATTTCTGTATTTGACAGTAAAATGTAATATAGAATCACAGTTAACAATAAACCGAATGACTAAGAGAAATTATAACCAGTCTAGTTATCATAATCATCTGTCCAAACTCACTGAGAATGCATATTATAACATATTTAACTTATTTCTTATAACACTAAAGGTGAACCCACTAAAATCCCACAAACTACAAATTTGCACACACAAAACAGATTCTACATAAGGTCTACATAAGCATTTGAGTGTACACATTTTAAGATGTAAACAAGGTGTTTTTGTACATGTTCTTGTAGCTCAACTGAGTTTCACGGTGAATGCATGAACTAATACAATGTTAGGGGATGTGAGAGTTGATTTGGATAGAAGTGTCTGCCAAATGTATGATTTCCATCATTAAAGCCAATGTCCAGATCTGTTCCTCTGTCGGTCCAAAGAAGCCCGGATCTACAAAACAATAGAAAGCAAACCAACCAATCAATCACAGAGCCCGTCACCGCTTTTATCAACCTAACATAAGAATAACTTTCATATTGCTAGTCATATTTCAAGATCAACATATACATGACTGAAGCAACTGAGGTTTACTTGATTATCCAGACATTACGATCATCAGGCTTTTGAGGAAGGTTTATTTGTTCATCTGTCAATCATCATTGTATTGCATTATATGTTTTAAACTAACAGAGCTTTGAACATAAAACTAAGCACTAATAAGACATTATTTCCAGATAATGATATGCAGTTTATTTAAGTATCTGCTATATACACTCACCTAAAGGATTATTAGGAACACCATACTAATACTGTGTTTGACCCCCTTTCGCCTTCAGAACTGCCTTAATTCTACGTGGCATTGATTCAACAAGGTGCTGAAAGCATTCTTTAGAAATGTTGGCCCATATTGATAGGATAGCATCTTGCAGTTGATGGAGATTTGTGGGATGCACATCCAGGGCACGAAGCTCCCGTTCCACCACATCCCAAAGATGCTCTATTGGGTTGAGATCTGGTGACTGTGGGGGCCATTTTAGTACAGTGAACTCATTGTCATGTTCAAGAAACCAATTTGAAATGATTGGAGCTTTGTGACATGGTGCATTATCCTGCTGGAAGTAGCCATCAGAGGATGGGTACATGGTGGTCATAAAGGGATGGACATGGTCAGAAACAATGCTCAGGTAGGCCGTGGCATTTAAACGATGCCCAATTGGCACTAAGGGGCCTAAAGTGTGCCAAGAAAACATCCCCCGCACCATTACACCACCACCACCAGCCTGCACAGTGGTAACAAGGCATGATGGATCCATGTTCTCATTCTGTTTACGCCAAATTCTGACTCTACCATCTAAATGTCTCAACAGAAATCCAGACTCATCAGACCAGGCAACATTTTTCCAGTCTTCAACTGTCCAATTTTGGTGAGCTCGTGCAAATTGTAGCCTCTTTTTCCTATTTGTAGTGGAGATGAGTGGTACCCGGTGGGGTCTTCTGCTGTTGTAGCCCATCCGCCTCAAGGTTGTGCGTGTTGTGGCTTCACAAATGCTTTGCTGCATACCTCGGTTGTACTGAGTGGTTATTTCAGTCAAAGTTGCTCTTCTATCAGCTTGAATCAGTCGGCCCATTCTCCTCTGACCTCTAGCATCAACAAGGCATTTTCTCCCACAGGACTGCCGCATACTGGATGTTTTTCCCTTTTCACACCATTCTTTGTAAACTCTAGAAATGGTTGTGCGTGAAAATCCCAGTAACTGAGCAGATTGTGAAATACTCAGACCGGCCCGTCTGGCACCAACAACCATGCCACGCTCAAAATTTCATCTTACTTTAAACACAATAACTGCACTAAATTGCATATTTTTGCTCTGTTTTTCCCTCCATGTTCTCACTATATTATACTATATAAGACCAAACGTGTCAAATATGATACTAAACATAAACATATATGTAGATTTTATTTTATATTTGGTCTAAAGGTTCAATAAACTGTTCCAGAAATAGATTTAGTAATATGTCAGGGTTTACAGAGTTAATTCAATCGTTACATGATTCTAATGAACTGACAGAAGAGGCCAGGAGTTACTCACAGGTGAGGTGAGTCGCGTGATGTGTTTTATGTGACGTGTGTAAATAAAACATCTGCACGCGTTGCTGTGGCGTCCGCAGGAGAAACCCGCTCACGCCGCCTAGTGGAGCGGATGGAGAACTGCACTTCAGTTTCTATGGTTCTGCTGCTATTAGATCACATTCAGCCTCACGAAATTTCGAATTAAGAGAGGGTGATGTGGACATACACGTACATTTTCTCACCAGAAAGATATATATATATATATAAACCGAATGTATATATAAACCATCTTGTCGCGGGATTCGAAGCGTGATTTTCCTGACAGGGCGATCGCGCTCACGTCACTGAGCCACTGGTGCTTTCACGACTGTTTAAAATCAATGAATCTGATTATCTGCATTAAGGAGACCATTTTGTCTCAATAATTCAAAGCAAATGAAACTTCACCGTTTTTCCATCACCGGACTGAGACGTTGACCACTGAACCACGTGACTCACGTTTACTCAAAACTATTTTTGATTTTTTTCTTAATCATTTTACTTTGACACTGACACCTTTACTTAATATCATTTGTGTCAAACAAACCACAGCATTAATTTTATCCGCATTGATTCGAATTTTATCAAAATTATTTAATAAATGATTGATTATTATACTGTGTGTGGCAACATAACATGTGAAGAAATATTTTGTTAGACGTATAAAATTATGAAACAACACTGTGTTCAAATAAATAAATAAATAATATAATTTAAATAAAGCGAGTAAAATGACTAAACCGAACGCCCTCCTGTGGTGAATTAAGTGAACAACAGGGCTGTTTATTATAACCAGTCAGAGGGAAATTAAATTATAATTACAAAAAATTAAAAACATTAATTTTAATGATTTACATTTATTTTATTTTATAAATCTGGCAAATTGCTTCTTTTATTTAGTAGTAATGTATTTACATCTGTAATGTACATTTATATGTCGCGTTTAAGCGCCCTCCTGTGGCGAACTGTGTGAATTACACCACCGCAACTTATTCACAGCCAGAGGAAAACTTTGCACTTAGTTCGTATTGACTTTAATACATTTAATAAATTATTGATTACACCGCGAGACAATAAAACATCTGGAAAAGTTTGCTTTTGTTCAGTAGAAATACATTCTTATATCTGTAATATACATATAAATATTCGCGTCTGAGCGCCCTCCTGAGGTGAATTCTGTGAATTACACTGCTGTTTATTATTTCATTGATTTAAAATCATTTAATAAATGACTGATTATACTGTGCGGGAACAACACATCTGGCAAACATGTGGTTATAAGAAAAAAATATATTGTTAGATGTATAAAATAAGGGAAAATTATGAAAAATGGATTGTATTATTCTCTGTGTTCTACAACCTCCCGATTTGTTCAAATAAATAATATAATTTAAATAAAGCGAGTAAAATGAGTAAAAAGCCCCCCTGTGGTGAATTAAGTGAATAACAGGGCTGTTAATTATAACTCGAGTCAGAGGAAAACCTTGCATTGATTTCGTATTAAATAAATAGTTCGTTACCATATGGACACATATTAGCCCTTTTATTTATTTATTTAGTAGTAAAATCTCCTGTGGTGAAATGTGTGAATTACACCACTGCAACTTAGGGAAAACCTTGAAATAAAATTGATTAAAAAATGTTTCATTATTATTTAGAATTATTTAGGTATATGGGTTTTCCTGAAATAAATAAATAGTAATGTGCAAACACTGCAACATTTCATTAATGAACACACTTGACATACATTCATATTTGAAGCCTCGTTGATTCAGACGCTTTAATAACAGAGTAAAGGTCATAAACTCAGTGACGGGGGGAAAGCGCGCGAAACACCGCACCGTCACAACAGAATACATTTTAATTTTAACGTTATTCACCTGATATTTTTTTCTGCAGTTCTTTTATGTTGAATATAACAACATATGCACTTTAATCCACGATGGATTTATTTTATTTATTTATAAATAAAAGACCTTTATTTTGGAGAACGGCTGAAATGCACTTCCGGTGTTGTCGCTGTCCTCACTAACCGAGCTCGTTTTCTTTCTTCGTTTCGTGATTAAATATGATTTTACGCGGATTTGTCACAGGGTCAGCCCTTCTGAAGTCCAGCGGGGCGTTCTGGAGGAGGAAGATGAGCGCGGACTCTTCATCTCTGACCTTGAGACAGCAGCAGGACGGAATCAGGTGCGGACTTCTGGCGTGACCTTTGACCCGAACCAAGCCCGCTGGAAACTCATAAGCGTCGCTCCATTTTAAAAATGCTAAAAAGTTGACATGTTTACAATACACAATTTTTGTGTATACACAAAATTGAACAACAACACACCCATTGTCAACAGAATACACAGAGGGGAAAAACGAGTTATTAATGGCTAACGACAGAAAGAAAATAAATAAAGACTAACCAGAAGTTAAGTCACTGCAAATTAAAGTCTTTCTACTTGCTTTCTTATTTATTGAAGATGAAATGCCAATGTATTGGTATTATGTGTTGCAAAAGCCTCTATTTCTGATAAATGCTGTTCTTCTGATTATCAAAGAATCCTAAACTATTGATAATAATCATAAATGTTTCATATCAGAATGATCGTGATGCTGAAAATTGACAGAAATAAATGACATTTAAAATATATTCACATAGAAAACAGTTATTCTACATTTTAGTATTTCACAATATTGTTTTTTGTTGTATTTTTAATCAAATAAATGCAGCCTCGGTGAGCAGAAGAGACTTCTGAAAACATTACAAACCCTCCCGACCGGTTGTGTATATTAATGTCTTTAGTGGAGTCAGATTCATAGTGTCCTAAAATAGGAGTTATGGTCACATTTGGCAGGATATTATCATTAATAAATGTGGCAATACTTGTTCAGTGTAATAACAGGCCCAAACTAAAAGAAAGACACTGATTGATATTCCCAGGGCGTTTGAAACCTTCGACCCCCAGACATGAACACCCCGTGTGAGGGACCCCGTCCTGAAATCAAGACTTCACCCAATTAATACACTCAAAATATTCATATTATAATAAATGAATTCATGAATCGGTGGCTCAGAATGAATCATCAGATGTGATGTGTGTGTGTTGATTTCAGGAGGATCATTCTGAACGACCCCAGGAAGAGGAACGCGCTGTCTCTGTCCATGCTGGAGTCGCTGAGAGATCACCTGACCGACGCACACACACCGGACCTGCGCGTCATCATCATATCAGGCAAGAGCCAATCCAGAGACGGATCCGTTCAGAGGCCACACCCAGTAACTCTGCGTCTCTCTCTGCAGCGCGGGGTCCCGTGTTCTCCTCGGGCCACGACCTTAAGGAGCTGACCTCCGCCCAGGGCCGCCAGCATCACAGAAGGGTGTTCCAGACCTGCTCCGAGGTCAGAGGTCATTCACTCGACATTCACTCTGTCAGCGCAGTCTAATAACTCTACCTTTCTCAAAGGTCATGACCCTGATCCAGGATCTGCCGGTGCCGGTCATCGCGATGGTGAACGGCGTGGCCACGGCGGCGGGCTGCCAGTTAGTCGCCAGCTGTGATGTTGCCGTAGCGACAGATAAATCGACTTTCGCCACTCCTGGGGTCAACGTCGGGCTGTTCTGCTCCACGCCGGGCGTGGCCATCGGCCGAGCGCTGCCCCGAAAGGTCAACTCACATCTCTAGGGTGTCGAACAGCAAGACTTGCCCAGAATAATTCAATCGGAGAGAGAGGCCTTCACTAGCAATTTAAACAGGCCTGAAGAAGATGATAATATTTTAAAGAGATAATAATAATAAGGGCTGTCAAATCGATTAATTGCATCTAATATATATTATATATATTTACAAACCTATTTTAGATGTAATTAATCATGATTAATCAATTAATAATAATAAAAAAATATTATTTTAACTAATTATAAACAAGTTGTAAATTACAGTTGTACTGTCAAATAAAAAGTGTATTTAATAATTATATTATTATAAAATGTAATCAAACCATGTAATTATTTATTATTATTGTATGTATAAAAAGACTGAAATATATTACAGTTGTAAATTAAAATTGTACTGTAAAATAAATTTATATTTGATAATAATATTAATAATAATTCTATTGTCAAACCATATAATAACGTATTGTTATTATTAATGTCATTATTTAAATTAATAATAAACAAGAATGAAATATTAATGTAAAATACTGTAAAAATATTCGATAATTATAATAAAATACTGTTCTCAAACCATATAATAGTTATTATTTATAATTATTTTTTAATCAATTATAAAGACTAAAATATATTACTGTTGTAATTTACAATTTTACTGTAAATTATAAAATGAATATTTGATAATAAATATATAATAATTCTATATTGTCAAACCATATAATAACATTATTATTATTAATGTCATTATTTAAACTAATAATAAACAAGACTGAAATATTACAGTCGTGAATTAGAAAATAATATTTGATAATTATATCAGTTCTCAAACCATATAATAACAATAATAAAAATTAATATTATTATTTTAACCATTTGTTGTAAATTTACAATTTTACTGTGAAGTGAAAAATAATTTAATAATTGCTTTATATACCACAAGTTGTTATTTATGGCGATGAAAGAAAAAAGAAAAAGTATGATCATGCCCCCTCACTCCAGGTTGCCATGGAGATGTTGCTGACGGGCCGCCCCCTCTCGGCTCAGGACGTGCTGCTGCACGGGCTGGTCAGTAAGGTGGTGAGCGAGGAGCGGCTGGAGGACGAGACGCTGGCCATCGCCAGACGCGTGTGTGAGTCCAGCCGGCCCGTGGTGGCTCTGGGGAAGGCCGTGTTCCACAGGCAGATGGCCGAAGGCCGGGACGCGGCGTACGCTCGAGCCTGCGCTGCCATGGTGGAGAACCTGGCGCTGCGGGACGGGCAGGAGGGCGTCAGGGCCTTCCTGGAGAAACGCAAGCCTGTGTGGAGCAACACCGACGAGGACGCCCACGCGTGACTCCACAAACACAAACAAGCAATCAGTGACTCTCAGCTGTTTATTGAACGCTTTCAATGTCGTAATAAAGGAACAGTTCATCATTATTCCTTTAATGAATCTAAATGTGTTTGGTCGGTCTGAACGTCCCAGGAATGCTTTAATTCATCAACAACAAAAAATCCTCAACTTGTTTTGAAAAAAATATATAAGTCTGTGTGTTTAAGAAGCGCTGGCGCTCAGATGAAACCTCTCCTGATGTCTGCGGGTCGATTCCCTCCCGGCCTCAGATTCCCTCGTCGGCCAATGGGAACGCCCGCTGCTGGGAGATGACCCGGGAGCGGGCCAATGGGGTCGAAGCGTGGGCGGGGCAGGAGAACGGGCGCCTGGTCGTAATCTCCACCGATGATGCCGGGCGGGTAGAGGGGGAGAGGGAGTGGAGACGGGGCGGACGGGAACGGGAACGGGGAAAGAGGGAATATAGGCGGCACGTGGTGTGGATAAACACCGCATCGGCGCACATTCCTCTGTCTGTACTTCTTTTTGTAAATCTGAGGGCAAAACACAAAAGTCAAGTTTTATTTCCCGAGTGCTTCATACAGCTTCACACATGACATTCAGTTCAACCCATCGCCCAATCAACAGCCACGGAGTACAGGACCAATCACAAGAGAGATGAGAGGTTAATAAAAACATGATGTTCAGTTTAGATCATGTGACCCAGTGAGAAATCAGATAAATAAAAATGCATTCATTCAATTATTTTATAACCTTTATCATTATTACTGTATTATCCATTTCAAATTGTTTTTTGGTAAATTTTTACATTATAAAGTCTTATCCATGTTATTTATTTTAAACGAATAAATAAATATAATAATTGTGTGCAAAAGCAATAGATAATAAAAATGCAATTAATCCATTCATATGCATATTATCAATAAATAAATAGCTAAATTGAATTTCTGTATTAGTTTCAATTTGGTTTTTATTAATTGTTCAATTTTTATATCATAAAATAGCCTATGCATCAATATGATTATTTTATTATTATAATTTATTTTTAAATGAATATTATTTTCTTTTTTATATGATTGAGCTGGTTTGTAAATATGATTGACAGGTGCTCACCTCTCTCCAGTCGGTGTCCCTGTGTTGACATCCTGCAGGAATACGACCTGCGAACCCACACAACACTCAGACACACTTCACCTGTCTTTGTGTGTTTAATGTTACTGTGTGTGAAGCGAGTGTGTCTCATTACCCCTGAAGTCTCTGTGCAGCAGGTGTCTCCAGAGTGAGGGATCATGGGTAGCGACGTTCAGGTGTCGACACACAGCCGACAGCGAGACGAGAGAGACGACGTCCAGCAGCCGCAACACACGCAACAGCAGCTCCGGAGGAAGAACAGCCAGACCGAACAGAGCCGGCAGACCCAGCGCTGCACACACACACACACACACACAGAGCCAGTAAACACACGAGCGGACACGCGTCACCACTGTGAGCGCATCACGAGAGAGGAATACTCACCCTGTCTGGCGGCGGCCATGAGCGGATACACCAGCTGATCTTTAAACAGACGAGACAGTTTGCGTAAGTCTCTGTAGACGACGCCTGCGCTGCCTCCTGCCGAACACACAACCCACGGTTAAATACACACAGCCGGTCAAACGTTTTGGATCTGTAAGATTTTTTACGTTTTTACAAGTCTGCTCACCAAGGCTGCATTTATTTTATTAAAAATACAAAATTGTGAAATATTACTAAAATGTAAAATAACTTTTCTATTTGAATATTATTTTAAAATGTAATTTATTCCTGTGATGCAAAGCTGAATTTATCATCATTACTCCAGTCTTGTGTGTTACTGTGGATTCTGATTTATCGGCCAATATATCGGTTATCGGCTTTCAAATATAAAGAATTATCGGTTATCGGGCAAGATTTTCATATTGGTGCATCCCTACACCTAAATATTTTTAAAACACGGACCTTCTCCTATCATTTAAAGAAACTCCGCCCCTCCAGCACATGCTCATCTGCATACACTTGTGAGAGACACGCCCACATCTCAACATCCAATCAGCAACCAAGCCCCACCCCACATTTTTAATCTGTTACACTTTAATGCGTCACAATACGGACGTTTCACGACTTTAAGGATCATCTTCTGTAGTGATCATTCCAGGTCATTAAATGCAATATAAATATGACTTACCTGCCCAATCAGCTGTCACATACGCCTCTGGTTTCAGCACCAGCTTGCGAGAATTCTCTGCAGTCCTGTCCGTCTTCAGAACAGCTGTTTCACAACAAACAAACACATCCTCAACTGAAGGAAGACAGTGCGTAATAACAGCCTCTGTGTGCAGATGAACGCACCGTTAATGACGAGTGTTTCGCCCATCGGCACGGCGACCACTGACACCAGACTGTGTTCCAGGAGTGGGTGGGCATACTGAAGCCTGTACACGCCCCCTGCCGCCCGCCAGCCAATCGGCATCTCGCCCGAGTTCACATTAGAGCCCTGAAAGCGAGAAAACCAATGAGTTGTGTTCAAAACTAGACATGTGCCGGTAATATGGCTTATTGTGGTAATAAACATGCATGGAACTTATCGTTTGCATTTAATAATACCATAAATAATTCTAGGTTCGATTTTTAGAATGCAAATTAGCTTCTTTCCAAATAAACTCAAATTGCAAATTCACTCTCTGACAGTAGTGGGCCGCTTATAGAGGCGTTTCAGCGAGTTCAGAAACACTGACACTGATATAGAGAAGAACTCTCAGACAGCAACATCACACACTGTTTAAATCCAGGGTTCAGGGCGAGTGTGAGGGGTCAGCAGGTGAACTCTGACCTGCGGCAGGAAGCCGGTCTCCAGCAGGAGCAGATGCGCCGCCAGCGTCAGACAGTCTGACGGGTTCTGACAGCTCGATGAGTGCAGCAGCCGCTCCAGCGCGTGTGGGATCACTCCGTCCTCCTCCGTCTCACAGCACAGCAGCGGCGGAGGAGCGCAGAGCCCGGCCGCCACACCCTCCTCATCCTCCATCCACTCCTCCATCCCAGAATCCCTTGCACTGCTGCTGTCTGCGCCACCGGCCTGAGTCCACACACACACACACACACACACGATGACTCACAGCATCAGGGTGTCATTTCAGTTTCTTTTCTTGGGTTCTCATGTATAAAATAATGCCAGCGATGCAGTTTTAGGGCCCTGTGAAATCGGTTTCCTTTTTTCCTAAATTGTTTTCTATTCATTTTTAAATCAAAACTTCATAACTCATAAAGGATGTCTAATCAATTGAATGCATAAAACTTTGTATAAATGCAAAGTAAATAATTTAATATTTATTTAAATTTAGAGCCCTACACAATTTTCCAGAAATTAAAATGTTTTTTCTTCTTTATTTTTTTTTATTCTGTTTTAATAGTTTATTAAATTTTAATAATCAAAATCTGAATGTCTAATTCATAAAACTTTAACAATTTAAGAATTTACAAAAAATGTAATAAATAATAGTGCCCTACGAATTTTTAATTTTTCTAGAGTCTGTGTTGTATGATTTAATGCAAATGTATTATCAAAAAGTATGTGTAATCAATTTAATTTAATAATTTATTAAAATAACAATAATAGTGTTCTATGAAATGTTTTATTTTTCAGAAATTCTGATGTCTGATCTTTTAGATTCTATGATTTAATACAATTTTATAATAAAAATCTAAATGAATGCACAAAACGTTAAAGGTGCAGTAAGCAATTTCAGAGAAACACTTGAAGTGGATCGGGCCGAGCGCCAAAACACACTTGTCAGTAAGGGGTGTATACACTCATGAGGGGGGAGGAGCCTGTGTTGCATAACGTTTTTTATAATTGTGGGGGCGGAGCTATCAAGATTGGATAGGGGCGTGTTTTTTTCCGTTTCTCAGAAATCGCTTACTGCACCTTTAATGATTTAAATCACTCAAAAGAAATTTGACCAATTCCTGTCATTTTGTGTATATTATAGCTCGTTTTCTTGGAATTTCTAAATCACAAACTTCAATATCTGATATTTCAATAATATTTTTTTTATATATATGTTAATGTTTGTATGGTCCTGAGAGGCTGTATTATTTTATTATTATCATTTTCAACAGTGATGCATCTCACCTCCTCGCTGGAGCCGGGTGTGTTTCCTGCCCCGCTCGGGGTTTCTGGGGCAGTGTGTGTTTGCTGAGAGCTGCTCTGGGGCAAAATCACACTGATCATATCGCCAGAAACAACCCCGCAGGAGGAGAGCGTCTGTCCCGTGTCCAACAGCTCCTCCGTCCCGTTCAGAGACAGACTGAACTCCACATCAGATCTGCACAGAAGGAGAAGGAGATGCTTCAGATGGGCAGAAATTAAAGTGTGAGCACTGACTCACACACACAGCACTCTCACACACACACACACAGCACTCTCACACACACACACACAGCACTCTCACACACACACA
>CM077207.1:805870-853370 GCA_039654625.1 Rhinogobio ventralis
AGTCGGAAAGAAATGAAGTTTGAGGAACACATTCCAGGATTTTCCTCCATATAATGGACGTCAATGGGAAGCAACGGTTGAAGGTCCAGATCAATGCAGTTTCAGAGGAAGGGCTTCAGAGGCTCTGATCCCAGAGGAATAGGGTCTGATCTAGCCAAACCATCGGACATTTTCAACCAAAAATAAACATTTATATACTTTTTAACCAGGTGTTGTTCTTCTATGATGTCATCACGTCGGAAAGGTCACGTGACGCAGGTGGAAGTGCCGACCCAGTGTTAAAACAAACGTGCAAAGACGAAATCAAACGGCCTTTACAAAAATAAAGGTCAAACAACGACGAAGTTGGAGGAGAACATGAGAGGGAGTTTTTCGGCACTTCCACCTGCGTCACGTGACCTTTCCGACGTGATGACGTCATACACCGTGAAGAAGAAGAGCACCGAAGTCGCGCATTCGTGGTTAAAAAGTATATACATGTTTATTTTTTTTGTTGAAAATGTCTGATGGTTTGTCTGGATCAGACCCTATTCCTCTGGGATCAGAGCCGCTGAAGCCCTTCCTCTGAAACTGCATTGATCTGGACCTTCAACCGTTGCTTCCCATTGACGTCCATTATGTGGAGGAAAATCCTGGAATGTGTTCCTCAAACTTCATTTCTTTCCGACTGAAGACAGAAACGCATGAACATCTTGGATGAGATGGGGGTGAGGAAATGATCAGGAAATGTTAATTTTGAAGTGAATTAATCCTTTAATCAGAGACTTTATATATGAAGACGGTGCACTGATTACTTATGAATGGGAGAAAGTGCAACGCTCAAAGTGGCGAATAAGCCCCGCCTTCTAAATGAAAGAGCCAATCGTTGATTAGTAAAGTCATTGCGCCACTGCAGCGGCTGTCGGTTGCTATGGAAACAGGCAGACGCGTGTTAGCTTCGTCCACGCTTAAATGCAGTTTTGTGTCATGATTTGAGCGTTTAGAAACCAAATTTATGAGACCGTTGTTGTCAGAAACTTGGGATTATCAAAATAAAAGTCCTGTCATGAATCTGACATTTACTCATTTTGAAGTGTTATAACTTGTCTGTCACTATTGATTTCATTGGGGATTTCAAATATGAAATTTAATCGTAAGCTTTGCGTACAGTTTTGGGGAATTTGATGTTTCCCCATTCAAAGATGCCCGAGAGGCGTTTCTAAGATGGCCGCCGAGTGAAATGACTCGTCTCACAGGGACTTTGGTTTGATTCATGGCTTAGAAATCTCTTTGGAGAAACTCTATAATCAGACACGCCTGTCAATCATAGTCATGAAACACACCTCATGCACAGACTCGGGGTCAGTTTTCCGTGCGCATTGACAATATGTGGGGTAAATTCTCTCAGAAATGCTTCATTATGAAGCACAAAATTCATGAAAATGTGACTAAAACATCAAAGCATTGTTTTAGCCAGCAGAAATTTGAATATGTGAGTCAATATGAGTGAGAAATGCTTTTGTTGACTCTTTTCACAGGGTTTGGCGGTTTCTTGCCTGCTATGAAGCAAATCGGAAACGTTGCCGCCCTGCCGGGAATTGTACATGTGAGTTAAAGCAGCAGATTTATCATCGCGTTGCTTTGAGCGAAAATATAAACATCTCTTACCTTTCAGATACGTCACAGTGGCGCAGAAACGCGAGAGTATCAAAATAAAAGTCCCTCGCCATTAGCAAAACAAATGTCATCAATCTGACATTTACTCACTTTTAAGTTTTATAACTTGTCTGTCAACCAAATAATTATAATTTAAAAATATCGACTATATAAAGCCAGGGCTTGACACTTACTTTTTTTCCCATGGTGCACCTGTGCTGCTAAGTTGAAAAATTTAGGAGCGCGTTTAGAAACTTTAGGGGTGTAACTACTTCTGCATTTATATATAAAACACACAGTCACAGATTAACAGTGTTATTTTAGTGTCTCTGAGATGCTATATAGTTGTTAATATTATGAATTCAATTTAATTCTGCTTTCATTTTAGTTTTAGTAGTTTCAGTAATTCTGTGGGGATTTTTTAATGTCTGTATAGTTAGAAAATAAGAAATGTTTAAGTTTTTTTTATATTTTTAGATATTTTTTATGTTTTTGTTAACTGTACTAACACTGATACTGTATATTTAATAATGTGTCAAATAATGTTCTCAGTCTTTCTTGTGACGGGGCGTCCCACAGAAGATACAAGACTTTACTTTAAATTAAAATTAAATATAGTTTGTGTAACCAAATAATAACCGGGTGTAAACTGGACACACGGCGTGGCTTTTATTTAATAACGAGCCTGAAATACAGTGGGACTCTTATTTTGAAATGTCTTTATTATTGCAGGAGCTCATTCAGATTCAGACGAGGAGATGAAATATGCATTCATACACCCGTACACAACACATTACAGTATAAACACCGTACAGTAAACACTCATGATGGAGCATTAGTGTCGTTTGGCATGAATGTGTGTGAGGCTGAACGCACAACAGCGCCACCTTCAGGCTCTGAGACGTGAAGCGCTCACATTTATTAATGAAATCACAGCCTTTTGAAGATTAATAATCACATTAGGCAGTGTCACCATTTATGTTTGCCCATAGTTGACGAACATGGATATTTTTTTTTTTAATCAAACATCAGGATTTTAGGTGCATAATTGAAAGTTTAAATACAAATATTATTGTCAGCTCAATCTCATGTTTACTGCTCCATTAGTTGCTGTTTTCTTCTGTAAATCTGTTCTGCAGCGATCCATCGGCTTACCTGACGTCCACTCCGGATACGGTTTCGCCATCGGAAACATGGCTGCGTTTGACATGGACAACCCGGATGCCGTGGTCTCTCCCGGTACGTAATGGAGCCGTGCTCAGATTCCTGATGGATCGATGGTGCTGTGGTAGCTCATGGTGTGTCTGGTGTGTGTGCAGGTGGTGTGGGGTTTGACATTAACTGTGGCGTGCGGCTGCTGCGGACGAACCTGGACGAGGGTGACGTGCAGCCGGTGAAGGAGCAGCTGGCGCAGTCCATGTTCGACCACATTCCCGTCGGAGTCGGATCCAAGGGCGTCATCCCGATGGGTGCAAAGTAAACACTATCACTATCATTCAACACTAGCTCATGAAAGAGTTATTCTCAGTGTGTTTTAGAGCTGCAGGATAAATCATTAAAAGATCTCCATCTTGATTTAAACACCCACGCATCTCATTCCTGACAACGATTCGCCTGTGTCTAATTAAACCTTTGACAAGGAGAGACGTTGTCATTTATAGATATGAAACGGCTTCACAAATAGTCAACCACACAGGATAGTTATTTCTGTCTTATAATTCACATTATCACGGAAGTACTGGACAAGTTTATAGTTCAGATATACACGCTGTCTACGGTAGTGATCAAAATAGAGTAAAGCACTGATTCAATACAAGTGAAGTCTTTGAGTGAGTCATTGAATCATTCATTCAAGAGATTCGTTCAAAAACACTGATTCATCCAGTAATGAAACAAGTGAAGTCTTTGAGTGAGTCATTGAATCATTCACTCAAGAGATTCATTCAAAAACACTGATTCATCCAGTAATGAAACAACTGAAGTCTTTATGAGTGAGTCATTGAATCATTCACTCAAGAGATTTGTTCAAAAACACTGATTCATCCAGTAATGAAACAAGTGAAGTCTTTATGAGTGAGTCATTGAATCATTCACTCAAAAGATTCGTTCAAAAACACTGATTCATCCAGTAATGAAACAAGTGAAGTCTTTATGAGTGAGTCATTGAATCATTCACTCAAAAGATTCGTTCAAAAACACTGATTCATCCAGTAATGAAACAAGTGAAGTCTTTATGAGTGAGTCATTGAATCATTCACTCAAGAGATTCGTTTAAAAACACTGATTCATCCAGTAATGAAACAAGTGAAGTCTTTATGAGTGAGTCATTGAATCATTCACTCAAGAGATTCGTTCAAAAACACTGATTCATCCAGTAATGAAACAAGTGAAGTCTTTGAGTGAGTCATTGAATCATTCACTCAAGAGATTCATTCAAAAACACTGATTCATCCAGTAATGAAACAACTGAAGTCTTTATGAGTGAGTCATTGAATCATTCACTCAAGAGATTTGTTCAAAAACACTGATTCATCCAGTAATGAAACAAGTGAAGTCTTTATGAGTGAGTCATTGAATCATTCACTCAAAAGATTCGTTCAAAAACACTGATTCATCCAGTAATGAAACAAGTGAAGTCTTTATGAGTGAGTCATTGAATCATTCACTCAAAAGATTCGTTCAAAAACACTGATTCATCCAGTAATGAAACAAGTGAAGTCTTTATGAGTGAGTCATTGAATCATTCACTCAAGAGATTTGTTCAAAAACACTGATTCATCCAGTAATGAAACAAGTGAAGTCTTTATGAGTGAGTCATTGAATCATTCACTCAAGAGATTCGTTCAAAAACACTGATTCATCCAGTAATGAAACAAGTGAAGTCTTTGAGTGAGTCATTGAATCATTCACTCAAGAGATTCATTCAAAAACACTGATTCATCCAGTAATGAAACAACTGAAGTCTTTATGAGTGAGTCATTGAATCATTCACTCAAGAGATTTGTTCAAAAACACTGATTCATCCAGTAATGAAACAAGTGAAGTCTTTATGAGTGAGTCATTGAATCATTCACTCAAAAGATTCGTTCAAAAACACTGATTCATCCAGTAATGAAACAAGTGAAGTCTTTATGAGTGAGTCATTGAATCATTCACTCAAAAGATTCGTTCAAAAACACTGATTCATCCAGTAATGAAACAAGTGAAGTCTTTATGAGTGAGTCATTGAATCATTCACTCAAGAGATTTGTTCAAAAACACTGATTCATCCAGTAATGAAACAAGTGAAGTCTTTATGAGTGAGTCATTGAATCATTCACTCAAGAGATTCGTTCAAAAACACTGATTCATCCAGTAATGAAACAAGTGAAGTCTTTATGAGTGAGTCATTGAATCATTCACTCAAGAGATTCGTTCAAAAACACTGATTCATCCAGTAATGAAACAAGTGAAGTCTTTATGAGTGAGTCATTGAATCATTCACTCAAGAGATTCGTTCAAAAATGCTGATTCATCCAGTAATGAAACAAGTGAAGTCTTTATGAGTGAGTCATTGAATCATTCACTCAAGAGATTTGTTCAAAAACACTGATTCATCCAGTAATGAAACAAGTGAAGTCTTTATGAGTGAGTCATTGAATCATTCACTCAAGAGATTCGTTCAAAAACACTGATTCATCCAGTAATGAAACAAGTGAAGTCTTTATGAGTGAGTCATTGAATCATTCACTCAAGAGATTCGTTCAAAAATGCTGATTCATCCAGTAATGAAACAAGTGAAGTCTTTATGAGTGAGTCATTGAATCATTCACTCAAGAGATTCGTTCAAAAACACTGATTCATCCAGTAATGAAACAAGTGAAGTCTTTATGAGTGAGTCATTGAATCATTCACTCAAGAGATTCGTTCAAAAACACTGATTCATCCAGTAATGAAACAAGTGAAGTCTTTATGAGTGAGTCATTGAATCATTCACTCAAGAGATTCGTTCAAAAACACTGATTCATCCAGTAATGAAACAAGTGAAGTCTTTATGAGTGAGTCATTGAATCATTCATTCAAGAGATTCGTTCAAAAATGCTGATTCATCCAGTAATGAAACAAGTGAAGTCTTTATGAGTGAGTCATTGAATCATTCACTCAAGAGATTCGTTCAAAAACGCCGATTCATCCAGTAATGAAACAAGTGAAGTCTTTATGAGTGAGTCATTGAATCATTCACTCAAGAGATTCGTTCAAAAACACTGATTCATCCAGTAATGAAACAAGTGAAGTCTTTATGAGTGAGTCATTGAATCATTCATTCAAGAGATTCGTTCAAAAATGCTGATTCATCCAGTAATGAAACAAGTGAAGTCTTTATGAGTGAGTCATTGAATCATTCACTCAAGAGATTCGTTCAAAAACACTGATTCATCCAGTAATGAAACAAGTGAAGTCTTTATGAGTGAGTCATTGAATCATTCACTCAAGAGATTCGTTCAAAAACACTGATTCATCCAGTAATGAAACAAGTGAAGTCTTTATGAGTGAGTCATTGAATCATTCACTCAAGAGATTCGTTCAAAAACACTGATTCATCCAGTAATGAAACAAGTGAAGTCTTTATGAGTGAGTCATTGAATCATTCACTCAAGAGATTCGTTCAAAAACACTGATTCATCCAGTAATGAAACAAGTGAAGTCTTTATGAGTGAGTCATTGAATCATTCACTCAAGAGATTCGTTTAAAAACACTGATTCATCCAGTAATGAAACAAGTGAAGTCTTTATGAGTGAGTCATTGAATCATTCACTCAAGAGATTCATTCAAAAACACTGATTCATCCAGTAATGAAACAAGTGAAGTCTAATAACTAACTGGAAATAAATGGCCAAAACTGAACTACTATAGTAGTGAGAAATTGAAAAACTATAATAGAATATTAAATAACCAAGACATTTCAAGACATGTACAACTAGTCTTACTGACTTGAGCTGTAGTAATCCGTGGTGTGTGTGTCCAGAGATCTGGAGGAAGCTCTAGAGATGGGTGTTGATTGGTCCCTGAGGGAGGGATACGCCTGGGCCGAGGATAAGGAGCACTGTGAGGAGTACGGCCGAATGCTGCAGGCCGACCCCAACAAAGTCTCGTCCAAAGCCAAGAAGAGAGGACTGCCACAGGTACACACACACACACACACACACACCTACAGAAGTGCAGCAAATTCTCTGTCCTTTCACATGTGCAGCAAAGCGCTAATATCGGACTTTGTTTGTTTTACTGTTGTCATGAAAATATTCAGCTGAAATCATTAACCGAAACATGTAATCGCTCAGTGTTTCAGCTGCAGACAGACATCAATAAAACGGCTTGTTTATGTGACGTTACATTTACTTCAGGAAAGCCATTCAATGTCTATAAACAAGAAAAAATTACTTGTTTTGATGAATATCCACTATAATGCATTCAATGTTTTTACTGAACCTGTTGTTTTCTTTATTTAACGCATGTTTGAATAATTCTGTCAGGAAGGCAAGTTATTACAGCCACCATTTAAATGTTTATTTCAACAATAAATTGGAGCAGACACATTATTATATCATTAAAAAGATTGTCTGAATGAAAGCTTTCGGTGCATGATAGTCTTGGTTGTCTTGCTGTTGTGCAGTTGGGGACGCTGGGTGCAGGAAATCACTACGCCGAGATTCAGGTGGTGGATGAGATCTATAACGATTACGCCGCGAAGAAGATGGGCATCGACCACAAGGGGCAGGTGTGTGTGATGATCCACAGCGGCAGTCGAGGCCTCGGCCACCAGGTGGCGACAGGTGGGCATCAATCCGTGACTTTACTCAGGGCCTATTCTGCTCTTTCACAAAGTCTTGTTGTTTTCTGGCTCTACTAGAGCAGGTTTTCCTGCTTGAATGTTGATTGTTCCCTCATATTCTCCATTGTTGCGGCTCCTCTCTTCCCAGTCTGTCAGTAACTCTGTTTAGTTCCTGTCTCTATGAAGCCCCGCCTTTTGAAAAGCACACTGTGCTCTGATTGGTCGGCTGGAGCAGTGTGTTGTGATTTGGTCAAGTGTGTTTGGGAAATGTCTGCCAGTTTCAACACACTACTAACTCAACCAGGCCCCGCCCCCTTTATTTTCCACCCCTCTATTGGTGGATCTCATGTGAGTGACAGGTCGCCCCGCCCTCGTCATCAGAGATGAGCTGCAATATGGAGGGGAAGTTACTCTTAGTTAATTTGATGTCATGTTGAATTTAAAGCGAGCGTCTGCTCTCTCATTGTAATGTTTAGATGCTTTGGTTGCCATGGAGAAGGCGATGAAGCGAGATCAGATCACGGTGAATGACCGTCAGCTGGCCTGCGCTCGCATCTCGTCTCCTGAGGGTCAGGACTATCTGAAGGGCATGGCGGCCGCCGGAAACTACGCCTGGGTCAACCGCTCCTCCATGACCTTCCTCACCCGCCAGGTGAGCGCAAACACCTTTCACAATAAAACCAGACAGTTCTCCCAAAACTTTTTGAAGCGTCGTTTACGTTGAATTTTTGGTAGTGTTACTATTGCATTGTGGGATACAGTGTGCTTCAATTGCATACGGCACACACACACAGCATTTGCATACTCAAACAGCATAACGTGCGTCCTCGTGAGTTTTGCGGTTGAACGTGTCCGTACTGACCTTCACTGCAGGCCTTCTCTAAAGTCTTCAACACGACCCCAGACGACCTGGACATGCACGTCATCTACGACGTCTCTCACAACATCGCCAAGGTGGAAGAGCACATGGTGGACGGCAAACAGAAGACGCTTCTCGTGCACAGGAAGGGCTCGACGCGGGCGTTTCCGCCACACCACCCGCTCATACCAGTCGACTATCAGGTGACTGAGCACATGCACCAAATCAAACAAGATGGTGTCGTTAATGCAATTATTCTGAAAGTTTGAAAACGACTTCCCTTCTCCTACAGCTGACGGGTCAGCCGGTTCTGATCGGAGGAACCATGGGCACCTGCAGTTACGTGCTGACGGGCACCGAGCAGGGCATGACGGAGACGTTTGGCACCACGTGTCACGGCGCGGTGAGTGGTGCGAGAGCCGTGTTTCAGCGTCTGTAACCGCACCTGTCTGACGTGTGTTTGTGAACGCTGTAGGGTCGAGCGCTGTCCAGAGCCAAATCCAGACGCAACTTGGACTTCCAGGACGTTCTGGATAAACTGGCAGACATGGGCATCTCCATCAGGGTGGCGTCACCGAAGCTGGTGATGGAGGAGGTGAGCGCTTCACGACCAAAAGCTTAGTGTTTTTATTTGAACATCAATGAAAAATTAAGCTTCCAAAAAACTACTGTACAGTCATATTTTATTGAATTTATTTATACCACTAAATGGTCACGAATTAATTATCGCTTATTAGTAGATTAAGAATCCAAAGAGCAGAAACAGTTTTAATTTTTTTTAGATTTTTACAATAGGTTTATTGTTTAATAACAATAAAACGCATTGAATCATTTTATATATGCAATTATATTTAAAGTTGCTTTGTGACCTTGTTTTGTTTAACTGGTAAACTAGCGTTAAATCAGCAGTTTGACCCGTTATATATATATATATATTATACATACACACAAATTAATATTTTAATTTGATATATTTTAATATTTATTTTTATATATATTTGATATTAAAATGTTTTAATTTATTTATATATATATATATATATATATATATATATATATATATATATATATATATATATATATATATATATATATATATATATATATATATATATATATATATATATATATATATATATATAAATACATTTTTATACATTTTATTAAAATATAAAATGTATTGAATACAATTTCTTATGCTATAATTAACTTGTTTTGTGACCTAAATGGCTGTTAAATGACACGTTTCCTCTGTTTGCACAGTTGGGGTCATGACATTTGCCTTTTTGACATAAGAGGTCTTTGCACCATTAAATCCTCATTACTAATCAAGCTTGAAAAACATCGACCAATAGTTATACATTGCACCATAGGCCCCGCCCACTAGCGTTGTCTCTCTTAACAGCTGACGTGTGGCGTCAGAAGCAAACAGATGGCGTTATACTGATGTGTGCTCAGTTTCTGACATGTTTGTATTGCTAGGCTCCTGAATCCTACAAGAACGTCACCGATGTGGTAAACACGTGCCATGACGCTGGCATCAGCAAAAAGGCCATCAAACTCCGGCCCATCGCTGTGATTAAAGGCTAAAACATCACGACGAAGACTGAACATTCGTGCACTTATGAAGGTGGAGTGGCTCAAGCCAGCGCTAGTTTTGTTTCGTTTGGGGTTAAAGGTGAAATGTTTACACACACATGTCAAATAAACTTAAATCAGCACGTACTCTCTGTTGGTCCGAATCAATGACAGCTGGAAAGCAAACGGAGATTAGTAAATACTTTATTGGTCATGACAAAAGATCCACAAAAGGGTGTGAGAGGGGCATGTCCCAGCATATCAAAAATAAATCAGTCCAGCGTTCACGTCTTTCTCCTCTTATTTGGCATGAACAGTGGGTTTGACGAGCAGGACCGGAGCAAACACTCTCTAACAGTCGTTCTAATACAGGTCAGTTTATGGCATCACTTTATATTGGGATGATATCTTGATTCTCAAGCATTGAAGTCTGTGTGACTGTGTCTGATCCGGGGCTGAAAGGGTTAACACATGTGCAGTGTGTCTCAAAATACAACACAGATTGTCCAAAAAATGTCATTCTAACAAAAAAGCACGTCAGGCAGACAGATCGTCTCTATGATGAGAGTTTAAAGTAAATTTCCAAACAAAATGATTCCTAGCAGCGCAACCGAACCAGCTCGTAGTATTTTCACAGTAACACTTACACGCATTGCATATTTCAAATGGGCTTTCAAGGCATTAAACGACAGCGAATCGAAAGACGGTTTGTCCTGACGCGATATGCAGACGGGAATGGTGTAGAACGGGGGGATTTAGTAGTTTATGAACCATTAGAGAATAAAAAAAAAAAAGACCAGGTTGAGCCCACATCAAGAGCACTTCCATTTGTTAACCTCATCACGTCAAACTAAACCTATGCCTCATTTCTCAGTTAAAAAACATTAAATTAAATCGGCCCTTCTTAAGCTGAGATTTGCGCACACGCAAACAAAAAATAAACATTAAATTCATTCTAGCAACCATCAGAATTTCCTGTAACATTTAAGTCATATTTCCAAACAATTAGCATAATTCAATGGAAAATTTCTTTCTGCTGAAATTCTGTCCAGGACTGAAGCCCCGCCCACCCTCACAAACCCCACCTACTCTCCGTCCCGTCCAGTCCAGGTGGCTGAACCTCCAACGGAGAGCACAACTCTGATTGGGCCAAGGTCAGTGTGGGGGCGTGGTCACTGTCACATGACAGCCAATCCCTACGCGACTCCCCCGCAGACAGGATGGGTGTGGTTAAGCTTCTTTAAGTGCAAAAGTAGCTCCTATGCTAAGCTCTGTCATTATGGTCTGTAAGTGGCGTCGACTGCCGAGCTCCTGAAACGCTCCAGTTTTAAAGTTTGGCCTGCTGGAAGAAAACCTGCACACACACAGGAAACGGCATGTCAAAACGACATCTGAAGACATCATGAATTAGTGGTTCAACCGTATTCCCCCTGAAATACCTTCATGTAGTTCTTCAGAACCTTGACGTCCGGCTGATGAAGCACTTGACACAGTTCCTAAGAAGAAAAGAGTTGCTATAAATCTGATTTTGACCAAAATAAAACCAGTCTTTACTTCCACAGGCAAGATGTGCAGGAGTAATACCATCAAATACATATTGGTGCCATAACTTAAGCAAAAAGCGTTAAAATATTGAGGTTTAAATCATTTTTAGGGCCAAATTCAATGTTTCCCTTTTTTCCCCCCTGGATTCCATTTGACTGGTTTATCTATTCAACTGAACTCATAAAACTTAATTTAATAAATTATACCATTACTAGGGCCCTATGAAATGCTGTCTAATTCAATTCTGGATTCATGATTTAATACAGATTTATAATCAAACTGGTATTCAAATTAAGGTATAACATTAATTTAAATCAATCTTTTAAAATGCAATCAAATGTGTTGCACGAGAGGTTTGCTTTCAAATTAAAACATGGATGAAAAATTGTGATTTCCTTAAAATAAAGATTTAATAATTGTTCGTTCAGTTAGTTGTTTAGTTGTTCATATGTAATATTTATATATTATTTCAACTTCATATCAATGAACAAAAATATTTGTAATCGTGAGATTGAAAGGGGTCATGAATTGAGAAGTCTGCACAAGCTTCCTTCAGATTCTAATATTATGAATGCATGATGAACTTTATTTTGAATGAAGATCCAGCTCGCATGGGGAAGACACGGTTCCTTCGTTTGTAAACAAGACTGGATTTGCACAGGATGAGATTACATGAATGAAGCAACACTTGTGTGAGTAAAACATGGGTTATTTTTATATGTGATAGTATTGCATTGTTAGATCGTTTGATTGTGTACGTGTCTAACAGAACATTAGCACGCTGTCACAGGCTGGAGAACCCTTTATTTGAGGTGTTGTTGGTTCATTGTGCTGCGATTCAGGATCGGACTTGGGCACGTATGGGCCAGGGAACCGTTCTTCATACCTCGTTTAATACATTGGGATGATTTGACAGATCCCAGATCTTTTACTCGTGATAACTGATCTCTGGATAATTTGGTTTTTCAAATGAATTTGCGGATTGGATTAAAATATCTGGATTAAGCTGAGATTACTGCGCGTTCCTGTGTTCCCTTGAGGGCAGATGCATTGATACTCGAAACTACGATCAGCAATGCAGCGATTGGCTGGTGGCAAGACAGCAACGCAATGACATCATATAATTAAAGCCACCTGGCAAAAAACTTGACAAAAAAAACGAATTTCTGAACCTTTGAGGAAATTTCAATGTTCTAATTAGCAATTCATTCAATTTGAAGCAGATTTGTTTACGTAACCGCATTAATTTAAGTTTCTTAAGGGTCAAGATCAAGTTATCTGCATCTCCTACATCAAGCCATCCCATAATATCCGTCACCACTCACATTAATGCACGGCTCAGGTTAACTGCACAGCATGTGTGCAAGACTCCAATAACACTATAAAGTAATTATTCCATCAAAAATAAATCAAGTGGCTGTGTCTATAGTAATATACACAACATAATATTATTTTCAAATACATTTTTATGTTATTATTATTTAAAATGATCATTGCCCCTGGTTCAGTAATGAACTCTTGTAATACAGTAGCAGTGGCTGGGACAGATTAAAAAGATGCAATCTAATCCTGTTAACGTGAAATAAACCCGAGCAGGTTTAAGATTACGGAGCTGTTGCTATGACGGCAAATCCAGGATGAGCGTCGAAGAACCAAACAATCCAAGATCATGCCAAATCAACAATCAAATCCAGTTAGCAGCGTATGAAGAACGTCCCGGGGCTGTGTGTTTTCCAGACGGGCTACCAAAACGCATCACCGGCCTATCTTAAAAAGTTTCTTTCTTGATTGCGTTGTTCACTCTCTTGACTTGATATCTGAAGGAAAAATACAATCGTGGAAGTTTTGATCATGCTGATTTGTCTGACTCTGCAGTGAGGCTTGTGTGTGTGTGTGTGTTCGCGGTTATATCCACCGATCGGGCCAAGTAATAAAAAATAACATTCCAATGAATTGCGGGTATATGAGAGAGAAATCATTGTGTTTGTTTGATACAGACGTTTTGCGAGTCCTGTGGGCGAATCATTCCAGTTGCCGTGTACTGACGGGGGAGCCGGAGCTCATTATAATATGCAAAGCTCATCCAATCATAGCAGTGGGCGTTTACTTCCAAGTCTTCAGTCTGGCACACCCATAAAAACAGGAGCTAGGCTCAAAACCAGGGCAGAACATAGCTTTACTTATTCATTATGATGTTTTTGAATGTAAAAACCACACAAACGTCATAAGTTGACCTCAGACAACAGTAGAAAAAAAGCCAGTTCATGACCACTTTAAACAATAATAAACCTGGATAAAAAGAATTTTTTTTATCAGCTTTTATTTACAGTTTTCATTTGTTTAATAATTGTATGTGCTTTTGTTAGTTCTACTTTTATTATTATTTAGGATTCATTTATTTTAATTAGTTTTAAATTAAATTTAGTTTGATTAATGAACTCTAATTAGGTTTTTAGATTAAATATTTCCAATTAGTAATTTTAATGGATTTCAGCTAGTTTCAAATTTTTGTTTAGTTTGTCCATGTAATATTTATAATTTTATTTCAACTTCATATCAACGAACAACATTTTTAATCGTTTTAGTGAACAATAATAAACCTGGTTAAAAGTCTAGATGCAGCCTGGCCCAGTTTCATTTTATTTATTTTTTCATTATATTTATTTTGATTTTTTTAAATTATATTTTTATGTTTGAATCAGCTTTTATTTTTATATTTACAGTTTTCATTTTGGTTAATAATTTTGTGCTTTTGTTAGTTCTATTTTTTTTTTATTTAGGTTTAATTTATTTTAGATTAATGAACTCATCTAAAACTAAAATAAACTAAACCTATAATAATTAAAAAAATATTTCCAATCAGTAATTATAATTTCAGTTAGTTTCAAATTTTTGTTTAGTTTTTCCATAAATTAACAATAATAAACCTGGATAAGTCTAGACCATTGGTCAGCAACAAGCGGCCCGGCAGCAGTAATATCTGGCCCGCAGCAGATTTATTTTGATAGAGGCTGGTTGTGAAATAGATCACTCAAGCGCTCACGGCCCAAGCGAACGCTCCACTCATGAACCGTTCACCGGTAAAATTTGACCACTTCATTAAGTTTTGTAAACAGCCTTTCTTTAAAGTGAATTTCGTTTTGTATCTTAATTTTAATCAATGTTTCATCAACCAATTGCCTGGATTTAATAAATAAGAAACAAATATAGCAGACAATATAATCGTGGCCGTGGGGGAGGCGCCGGCGCGATCACTTGCATTGCGCGTGAACTAGAGCGCGTCTCAAATGAACCGAAACTCAGCATACGTTGAGGCTACCTGCCTCGACGTCACGAGAAACATGTCACTTAATGTCTACTTTTAAACGAAACAATTCAAAACCAAAAAGAAATAGGCCACTCTCGGATTATGTAATGCGTATGAATGTGCATTTCTGTCTATAGGCTGCGGAGATCATCGTCAACTTCAAATTTGCAGCCGACACTGACACAGAAAACACTAGTTTATTAATAATGCCTCCTTGTTATTTCTGACACGTTCATAATTACTGCCTAATGTAAACACTCCTCATGGTTTAGAATACTCTTTCCAGTATATATTTAATATAAATGTGTGCTTAGTTAACTAATGGCTTAAATTAACAACTACTAGTCGAGTAGAAAAAAAAACTTAATTTGTCACATTGTTTACATTTTTTGCTTTCAGTCGGGGTCAGCCCTACTTATTTCACATATTTTCAAACCAGCATGTCACAAAGGGCTGAGTGAGTGTGTGTGTGTGTGTGAGACTCCTGGTACCTGTGTGATTTCCGGCGAGACCTGCAGCGACGGTAGATACTCCTGCAGGAACTGAACACACTCCGGCCCCTGTGAACACCAGACATCAAGCGTTACACACAGCCTGGCTGTGGTCTCAGCGTCACGTTCTCTCTAAAACACTCACTCTTTTGAGATGAATCATGTGCAGAGTCAGTGTGCACTCCGACAGCGTCTGCGACAGAAGAGCCGATCATCACAAACCACGTCTACATTCAACACAGGCGCTTTATAAAAGCCTCGCCTCACTTACCAGAACCGTCTGGGCATCTGAAAGGTCAAAGGTTGGTTTGAGAGGGGCCATGAAGCATGCTGGGACGATGTGCTTATAGATGAAGTCTGGAAATCCCACCAAACCGTCTTTCCCACCTGAGAAAGACAGCGTTAGTTTAGCATTGTTTGTGTACTATTATAGTTTTTATTAATAATTTGAATCATTTAATTTATATTTACAGTTTTATTTGTTTATTTTTTAATAATTGTTTTTGTGAGTTCTATTGTTTCTTTTTTTATTTATTTTAATTTGTTTTTTTTGTTTTTTTAGATTTAATATTTCCAATTAGTATTTTTACTGCTTCAGCCTAATTTATTTCAGTTGGTTTCCATTTAATATTTTATTCAATCTTCATATCAATTAACAAATATTTTAATAATTTTAGTGAACAATAATAAACTCTAGATGCAGCCTAAACCAGTTTTAATTTTAATTTATTATATTTTTATTCATATTTTGAATCAGCTTTTATTTTTACATTTACAGATTTAATTTGTTTTTTTAAAATAATTTTGTGCTTTTAATTATTTAGGCTTCAATTATTTTAATTAGTTTTAAATTAAATGTATTTTTAGATTAATAAACTCTAATCTAAAATTAAAATAAACTATACCTAAATGATTTCCCATTAGTAATTTATTTGTTCAGTTTTTCCATTAAATAAGCCTGAACCAGTTTTATAGTGTTTTGAATCTGCTTTAATTTGTATTTTTTTAGTTTAATTCATATTTATGTAATTAATTGCAAGTTATTTATTTTAGAGCTTTAACAAACTTATTTCAGTTTATTGCCAAGGCAACATTTAAAATATTGGTTTTTCAGCTTCATTTCAATGAACAGAAATGTTTCTCATAGCTGTAGCTGAGGATAATAACTCTGTCCACTGAGTCTGCTGATCGTAAAGTCTCGGTGTTTTCCGTACCCCAGAGTTCCACCAGTCTGGACAGAATAATGAAGCATGTTTTCTGGGCGACAGGGTCTGGGAAGTCCACGGCTCCCTGGATGATGGTGAACAGCACGCGCTCGATGTTTTCAGCTCCTGCCAAACACAAAAAAGTCAGTTGATGTTTTCGGGCACACAGGTTGGTTTGGTTTGTTTTCCGAACAGGACGTCTCACCCTGACTGGCCATGACCTCGTTCATGCCGCTGCTGGCGATGGTCTGAATGAAACTGAAGTAGCTTCTCCTCAACATCTGTTTCTCCAGCGCAGCCGTCTGATCGTTCTCCTCCGCTGGACGAGACAGCACCTCAAATATGGCCATCACCAGAGGCATGAAGATCTCCTGGAGGAAAGGGGACACCTGGTTCTGGGAGAAGAAAAAAAGCCAGTTTAAATAAATCGCAGCCTTCGAGATTTGATTAGGGATCACTAATGATTGTTTGTTTTGGCAACCGAGTAACCTGCCGGTCGTTTTGGACAGCCCTAGATTTGATAGTCGCACTGTTTATTTCGATGAATCGTGACAACCCTACCTTAAACTTGGCTGTGATCTGACTGATGAGTGGGATGAACTCCTGCAGGTCTTTAGGCTCGCAGTCCTTCAGCATGTGCTGAGACGCCGCTGGAATGAAGGGCAGCACCTCTTCCTCCAGACAGATGATCATGCGGTGCAGGAAGGAGCGCACAGCGCTGCGTAGCGGCCCTCGCTGGACGGGACAGCTGAGCGCGGGCAGGAAGGTCTGCAGGCAGTCCAGATAAACCTCCGAGCAGCCGCACTGCTTCACCGTCTGCTTGTTGCTGAACGCCTTACTGGTGCGACTGAGGGAGAGGAACAAACTACTGGGAACACTGGACACACAAATAGGGCTCAAATACTGGTCTTGCAATGATTTTAAGTCGCTCTTTCTTTGGACAAGCCTTAAGAAGCGCCAACTCATGACGTGATTTAAAATAGCATCTTTTGAAAACGTCACTTTTCAGTTAGTGGAAAGAAAACATTCAAAATACACATTTAAGTGTTTATTCAGGGTTTCTGCAGGTTTTATAAAAGTAAATTTAAGACCTTTTTAAGACTTTAAGGAATAAATGGAAGGGAACAACACCTCAGTATGTTCTCTAAATGTAAATGAGTTGTAAGTTTTCAAAGTTTGAAAATACAATTCCATAACTTACTTAATTTTACAAAAAAATAGCTTAAAGTTTGAGACGAGAAATCTTGTGAAAGTGATTTTATGCTTAAAACAATAGCAAATATCTGCCAGTGTGCTCATAAAAATCATTTTCCCACCCAATGACAGATATTAGTTGTTGTTTTGAGCTCAAACTCTCTTCATTCTGTTCATTTCTTCATTTTGCTGTCATTAAATGTTTTGAGTTTCTGGAAAACAAATCCTGAGGAAGAACATCATATTTTAAAGGAACACGGCGACTTTTTGGGACTTTAGCTTATTCACCGTATCCCCCAGAGTATGATAAGTCCATACATACCATTCTCATCTCCGTGCGTGCCATAACTCTGTCTGACGCACCCACCGCTAGCCTAGCTTAGCACAAAGACTGGAGGTAAACGGCTCCAGCTAGCCTACTGCTCAATAAGTGACAAAATAATGCCAACATTTTCCTATTTACATGTAACTATACACATCACAACATCGTGTACTAAGACCAACGGAAAAATTAAAAGATAAAATTTTCTAGACTGATATGGCTAGGGACTATACTCTCATTCTTGCGTAATAATCCAGTAACTGCTGCCGTACCATGGGTGCAGCGGCGCAATGATATTACGCAGCGCCTGAAAATAGTCCCCAGCACGCTCTCTGTGCAAGCAGGTTGTCACGTTGGTTATGTTGACGGAAGTTAGCCTGTTTTCAGGCGCTGCGTAATATCGTTCCTGGATTATTATGCAGGAATCAGAGTATAGTCCCTAGCCATATCACCCTAGAAAATTGTATCTTCATTTTCCGTCGGTCTTAGTACATGATGTAACTATACACATCACAACATGTAAATAGGAAAATGTTGGTGTTATTTTGTCACTTATTGAGCTGTTTACCTCCAGCCTTTGTGCTAAGCTAGGCTAGCGGTGGGTGCGTCAGACAGAGTTATGGCACGCACGGAGATGAGAATGGTATGTATGGACTTATCATACTCTGGGGGATACGGTGAATAAGCTAAAGTCCCAAAAAGTCGGCGTGTTCCTTTAATGTACGGCTTTATGAAATCTGTGTTCATTTCTCTGGACTCTGCTTTAATGGTCAGATTAAATGTGACGGACTCTCGTTCGTCTCCGGAACAAAAATGAGGATATTTGTAATGAAATGGGAAAGATTTCTGTCCTCCATTGACAGTCTAAGCAACTTCCACTGACGCTTCAGAAACTGATCCGTACGGATCGAGCGGATTATTCCAGATGTTCTGAAGAGACTCCATGGCTTTATATGAGGAAGGAAAGTCTGACGGGTGTGAGCGACATTAGGGCGAGGGAATGATCACAGGATTCTCATTAATGGGTGAACTGGCCCTTTAAGTGTTCATACAAAGTTTGACAAATTCCATGACATTTCACATTATACAGTAAAATCCATTTTTATGAATGGATTCTGCGGTTCCGTTCACGTTTTCTGCATCACAGGGCCCTAATTTAATGCCATGATATTGAATTTAAGACTTTCTGATCCAGTTTAAGACCCACGTAAACCCTGTGTTCGGTACCATCAGTACTGTAGAAAAACAAGTACCGTCAGGATTTTAAAATGTTGACACCGAAGTACCGGTTCTCATGACATCCCTCACACAAACCCCCACTTGAACATCCGTGTGTGTTTATACCTGGCAAACCCCACGGCGTGACTCAGACAGTCCGCCAGCGCCGTCTGTCTCTCTTCGTCGCCCTCCTGTGGCAGTTTTGCGAGCAGCAAGCGAAACGCCTCCATTAGCGGCGCGAGGAGGCTGCGCATCAGAGCCTGCTTACGCTCGGCCGGACTCTCTCCGTTCACGATCAGCACGCCGGCCGTCTCAAACATAAACAGCTGGTCATCGTTGCTCAGCAGCGCGGGAAACCCATTCTCCTGCAGAGAGAGAGAGAGACGACCCATAAAGCAGACGCTCACAGCATAATTAAAATGCAGCTTCATATGTTTTTTATAAGCGGTTACCGGGGGAGCGAGTTCTAACAGGTCCTGTATCCTGCCGAGTACGTCCTCGATAAAAGCATTCATGTGTTTACTGCACAAATAAACAAGAGAGTATTATTAACAGTGTATGAGTTAAGAAAATATACATTTAATGTACTGTAAAAATCTGTCAAATACATAACACAGACATTTGAGTAGGGGTGTAACGATACACTCGTGCAATATTTATTTTAAGCCAAAATAAAGACTTTTATATTATTAAAATAATATTATTATTGTGGTGTTATCAGGACCCACAAATATTCCCCCATTGCATTATTATACATATTATATATAGTTGTTTATATATATATATATATATATATATATATATATATATATATATATATATATAGGCAGTATACATTTGAGCTCTCTTTTGCGTCTTATTGCGTTTGAATGGTTGAAAAGCACTTGAATGAACGATAGTGTGATCAAACAGTGTGTGTGTGTGTGTGTGTGCGTGTGCAGTAGCAGACTCACTGTAGGGTTTTGATGAACCGGGAGAACAGGTAAGCCACGCGACTGCGCACCTTCGGACTGCTGTGCCTCAGACCACGGTGGTCTAAAAACGCCATCTGAACAAAACACACAAACATCTCTCAAATCTCCAAAAGCAGCTCTAAATGTGTTTATAACAGGCTTCAAACACTCACCAAGACACTGGGAATGTGCTGCGGCTCAACCAGGAAGAACTTATCATAACGGACGACGGTCTCGAAGAACTCCAGAGTAACAGAGGAATGCTGATACTCGCTCACGTTACAGGAGATGAGCTACACACACACACACACACACACACACACACACACACACACACACACACACACACACACACACACGTGTCATTATGATGTAGAAGTTACTTTGTGCCCAATGTATTCACTCGTTCCTTCACTGGGAATGTTTACGCACATCAATACGTCAAAACTATGGTAAAATACTGTTGTGTAAAATAGAATTATTATTATTATTATTATTATAATTATTAGGGCTGTCAAACGATTAATCACATCCAAAATAAGTGTGTTTACATGTGTGTGTACTATATATAAATACACACACATGCATACATTATTTTTTTTTTTTTATATTTATATAATAAAACATGTATGTTTATATATATATATATATATATAAAATAATATAAATGATTATTTATATATATGTGCAAATATTTCTTAAACGTATACATGTATGAGTGTGTATTCACATACATACTAATTATACACAATACAAACACACATATAGTAGTGTATTTTACAGTGTAAAATAGAAATATTATTAGGGCTGTCAAATCGATAAATCGCATCCAAAATAAAAGTGTGTTTACATAATATATGCGTGTATTATTATGTATATATAAAACACACGCGCATGTATATTTAAGAAAAAATTATTATGTTTATATATAATATAGATATAAATATATATACAGTATATACATGCAAATGTTCCTTAAATATATACATGAATGAGTGTGTATTCAAATACATAATTCTACAGTACACACACATATATATTATTATTATTATTATTATTATTAAAACAAACTTTTATTTTGGATGCGATTAATCATTGACAGCCCTAATTATTATTATTATTATTATTATATTTTTCTTAAATACTTTACAGTGAAATATTACAGTAATAATATTTCTTATTTATTAGTAGTAATATCTATCTATAGAAATAAAGCTGAAATATAATAAAATATAGATATTAGTTGAAAAACTAAATGAAAATTAGAAATTAAAAAGGAGTTGAACTAAAATTATTAACTGGAAATAAAAACTGAAACAAAAATAAATAGCAATATTTTAAAACAAAATTATTAAAATTAAAAAAGCACAATGAAATTACTAAAAATTAAATAAATCAACATGATTACAACAAAAAAAATAAAAGCTTATTCAAAATATTAAAAAAACAATTATAATTGTAAAATAACAGCGCTACAAGCAAGCACAGCAACCCTAGCCTTCTCCCCGATCTCCTGTCAGATAACCACACACACACACACACACACACACACACACGTTCTGTCGGCTAACTGAAGTGTGCATGTAAACGCTCGTTTTCTTCAGAGAAAAGCGAGGGATGCTAGCCTCACCGTCCTCATCATGGCCTGCAGCGTGCTGGTTTTAGCAGTGTCTCCGGAGAAATGAGCTCCATGAGACGCAGGAAGAGCTTCACCCAGCATATACAGCAGCCTGATGGCCACCTCCACCTCCATGAACTGCACCGTCTGCCAGTTCCTGCACACACACACACACACACACACACACACACACACACCAATGAACCCAAGTGACACTTCTTCCATGTTCATCATATTCCTCATTATAATAATTCATACGCAGAATAAAGGGGCGGGGTTGAGTTAGTTAGTCGTGTGTTGAAACTGGCGGTTATGGTAAGGGGCAGGACATTTCCCAAACACCAATCACAACACTGCTCCAGCCGACCAATCAGAGCACAGTGTGCTTTTCAGAAGGAGGGGCTTCATAGAGACAAGAACTAAACAGAGCGTTACTGACAGACTGGGAAGAGAGGAGCCGCAACAATGGAGAATATGAGGAATAATCAACATTCAAGCAGGAAAACCTGCTCTAGTAGAGCCAGAAACAACATTAAGACTAGGGTTGGGTACCGAACTCAGTACTTTTAAGGGCACCAACCGAATTACGTCGGCACTCCCGAGTACCGATTCACATTTAATCAATCGGTGCCAAATGTCAGTACCCGAGAACGCATCTGGTGTTATAGACGAGTGTGTGAATATTAAACCACAAAAAGACTATTTGGGCTATTCTGATATCATACATCATGAAGAAGCAGTCGTGCATTCGTGGTTAAAAAGTATATAAATGTTTATTTTTGTTGAAAATGTCCGCTGGTTTGTCTAGATCAGACTCTATTCCTCTGGGATAATCAGAGCCTCTGAAGCCCTTCCTCTGAAACTGCATTGATTTGGACCTTCAACCGTTGCTTCCCATTGAAGTCCATTATGTGGATTTACTGAAATAAATAGTAAATATTACAGTAAACAAACACCACAGACAATGGCAGACAGCGACAGAGGCATGTCAAAAACACGTCTATAAATGACTTGCAGTTTCTTTAATGGTTATTGAGGGAAACATCCCTGAATTACCGAAAAAATGGCACCGTTTGGTACCGGCACTGAATTTCAGGTACCGGTAAAATGTGAACGGTCCCAACCCTAATCAAGAGTTCCTCTTTAAATGTAGGATTTTTGATGTCATTGGGCCCTATCAAACACCCAGCTCAATGTGACGCAAGTGTGTTCTGCTAGTTGGACACAGTTCTCATGTTCACGTCCAGCTTCACGTGTTTAAATATCAAACGCACTGGCGCATCTGTTCTCCCATGGGCGTCTGGTCTGAACACCAGGAGTTCAGGAGCATTGTTGGAGCGTTGCTGTTGTGAGGTCAGTCATGTATCAGAATGACCTGTTTGCAGTGATGACCAATGAAATGGGCTACTTATTTAACCAATCGTGGCAATACACACATGTATTTAAACTGACTCGTCAGGTTGAGGGAGTCTGTATTCCTCATGTAAATAGTGAATCCGCTCATAGTGCGAGCACAAATGGCTTTTAAAGGGAAAGGGAGATGAGGCTCTGATTGGTTTATTGCACGTTACGCCCAAAACACACCCATGACTCATTGAGAGACGAGGCACAACCCTTTTGGACCATGTTCCGGACGCGTCGACCGTTTTATCCGTCTTTAAACTAGCAAAAGCGGATTCGGACACGCCCTAAGAGCTCCTGCACCGTGATCTTTAGATTGGTAAAATAAGGCCCATAACCATGAAGACTTCTGATCAACCCGTTTTGCAGGTTCTTGGAGTCAGAGGAAGCCGTCAGAGCATGTCTATGTAGTGCATCAAACAAAAGAACAAGAAAAAGCTGTCATATTTCCGCGTAAGTGTGTGTTGTGCTGGTTCATGTCTTACTGCATGGTGGCGTTGAAGACTCTGTGCACAGACTCCAGCAGAAGCTCAGGAGAGACTTGAGCCAATCGGTCCAGCAACATCTTCAACTGTTTCCTGTATTCGACAAACATGGCCTCATCCTCGCCCTGAGAGAAACAAACCTGTATTTATATATACACACACACACACTACCAGTCAAAAGTTTGGAAACTGTACTATTCTGATTGTTTTGAGAGTCTCTTCTGCTCACCAAGGCTGCATTTATGTGATCCAAAACACAGCAAAAACAGTATTATTGTGAAATATTTTTACAATTTAAAATAACTTCATTGCACAATTTCTGTGATGCAAAGCTGAATTTTGAGCATCAACTCCGGTCTTCAGTGTCACATGATCCTTCAGAAATCGTTTGCACGGCAGTGTATATAGACAAGTGTGTTTATCACATCGCAAAAGCTGCAATTGAATGTGTATTTGTGCCACTGTAAATGCTAAAAACAGATCACTTTGCACACTGACCTCATTCTCAAAGTTATACTCGTCATCGTACTTGAGTTTGCTCATCACAGCCAGCATGATCGCCTGTTACCAAGACAACAACAATCATAAACGACAGCACTAATCAACACTAACGCAGCTGTGACGTGAGCCGTGATGCCGCCGTACCTCCACGTTGCTCTTCTGCTGCTCATTGAGAGCTGGGAGCTGAAACACACACACACACACACACACACACACACACACACAAGATGAGGATCATGTGTAGATCATCTCTCAGTCTCATAATCAGCTGAGCGTACCTGTTTGAGCACATGCAGGTAGTCGTAACAGAAGCCCACGATGTTGGCGGAAATATCGTCATCTTCATGAATTAGCAGCTGTAGCATCAGGGGAACCTTCGACTCCACGGCGCGCAGCGTTTCCGCAGAAACCTTCAAATCCGTCGTCTTGCTGAGTTTAGTCCAGCTTAGCACCAGAGACTGACCCATCCCGTTAACCAAGCGAGAGAACTTGGCCAGAAAATCCACATCCTCCTCCTGACGGACACACACGGAAAAACGGAGCGTTTATTGAATCATGTGCAGTCATAAATATACTGAATATATAACGACTAGTGCAATGGTCAAATTTGATTGTCAATTTATTTAAATAAATAAACGCGCTGTCCTTTTCAGAGTAAAGCGTGGCATTACCTGCCAGAGTAAAAGCTTGATGGTTTAACGTTTGAAAATGAATTGAGTAAATATTTAAATTTACAGTTGTACTTTAAAATAATTGTATATATTAAATACTTGATTTATTTATTACAATACATTTCTTTACAAAGCATTTTATTTGTAATGCATTTAAAAATAAAGAAATTAAGGTAAATATTATTATGCAATTTTACATTTGAACTAAAAATTATTTATATTAAATACTTTAACGTTTATCATTTAATATTAATAATAATTTTATAGTACAACTGTAAAATTAAATAATATTTACACCTTAATTTCTTCATTTTTAAACGCATTACAAATAAAATGTTTTATTATATTACAGTACAATAATATTACAATATATATATATTTTTTTTTTTTTTTACAATAAAACAATTTATTTTTAATGCACTTCTCTTACACTCAAAGCGCTACATCAGTAAAGAAAAAAAAAATCAAAAATTCAGTATCACTTTAACATTATTTTATTGTAAATAATATATTGCAATAATGAAAAGATCCCATTAATGTTAATGAATGCATTAACTAACAATGAGCAATACATTTGTTACAATATTTAATCATCTTTGTTAACGTTAGTTAGCCGTTTATAGTTCAGGACCATTAAATATGATCAACTTTTGATTTTAATAATATATTAGTAAATGCTGAAATTAACATCAACTAAGATTAATAAATGCTTTAGAAGTACTTTTCATTAATGCTAGTTCATGTTAACAAATGCAAGCTTATTGTAAAGTATTACCGTAATAATACTAATGTACTGTCAAATAAAAAAATATATTTAATAAAAAATAATTGTATTCCAGAAAAACAAAATGTACGTGAATCTTTCCGGTTTACTTTCTGAAGATTTGTAATCAAGCACTACTTTTTTGGTTTTTAATCTCATTTATCAAACAACATCTTTATTATCTTTCAAAACCTAAAAAAAGGAATGAGGAAAGAAATCTCTTTCCTCATTCCGACTGATTATTTTCTCTCGTGAATATATGATGGACCTAAAGAAGGAAAGCTGTATCAAACTATCATATATCCCGCTCCTAGTCATGTGAAATGGCTCTAGAACTATATCAGACGGGCTGCAGCGTTAATTTTGCGTGAAAAGATTGCTTTATCAATTAAATTAAACACTAATTTCGCACTTTTCATAAATACGGCTGTTTTCAAGGGTTTTCCAGGACTTAAATTTCAAAAAGACCAATTCAAGCACCTTGTATGAACCCGGTGTAATGTTTTTGAGACTTAAAGGTGCAGTGTGTAGTATTTATGAGGATCTATTGACAGAAATGCAATATATTATGTCTTCAGTGGTGTATAAAGGCCGTTATGATTTTATTACTTTAGAATGAGCTGTTTCTATCTACACACACCGCGGGTCCCCTTACAGTGAAGCCGCCATTTTGTGCCGCCATGTTTCTACGGTGGCCCTAAACGGACAAACTAGCGCTAGCTACTCTGCTGTCTCAGATGACGACATCTTTGTCCTGTGTCGGCCACCGTAGCTTCTCTATGTGCTTCCAAAGGGTGGTGAGCGGGTGCAATTCACAACCTCACCACTAGAAACT
The DNA here is from genome assembly GCA_039654625.1 of Rhinogobio ventralis. NCBI lineage: Eukaryota > Metazoa > Chordata > Actinopteri > Cypriniformes > Gobionidae > Rhinogobio > Rhinogobio ventralis. The sequence continues at coordinate 832,262 of CM077207.1, forward strand.
TACACAGTGCACCTTTAAATCAGTCGCTCATGAGAACACAGTGTGTTGCTTGTGATGCATGGACGCACCTGCTCGACATTGAAGAACCCTGCGGACTGCAGCACCTGACACAGAGACTCCACCAGCTTGGTTTTGTCCACCGGATCCATGCCCTTATTGACGATCTCAAACAGACAATCGCACGCCTCCTCCCGCAGCTCCTCCATGGACATGTGGCTGAGCAACAGATTCACAAACCTACACACACACACACACACACACACACACACACACACACACAGCGGTCATATAAACACACAACCTGCATTTCAACAAAAAGAGGGTCATTAGAGCCAGTCTGACGATATATGTGTGTGAGTTACATATGTATTAGTGGTCCACTGATATATCAGCCTTTATGTTTTTTTTTTTTAAATTATCTGCATCAGTGTCGAAAGTGGCAGGGCTTGACGCTTAATTTTTTTCCCATGGTGCACCTGTGCTGCCAAGTTGAAAAGTTTAACTCCCCTAGAGTTAAACAGTTGAGTTTTACCGTTTTCGAATCCATTCAGCCGATCTCCGGGTCTGGCGGTAGCACTTATTGATATTACGCGGTGCCTGAAAATAGGCTAACTTCCGTCAGCGTAACCAACGTGACAACCTGCTTGCACAGAGCGCTATTTTCAGGCACCGCGTAATATCATTGCGGTGCTGCACTCATAGAGACGGAGCGCATTTAGGCCACGCCCACACCAGTGTAATATAACATGTCGCGCTCTGTCTCAATTGCCTGTATCCACTTTTGTGTCCTTAAACGCTCGTTTTTTGGGTCAACAGCTTATAAAAACTTCTGGGTTTTTTAGCTTGTTTGCTGTACACCTTGTCACACATCAGCTTTTAGACATTGTTCAGTTTTTTTGTAGCAAGTCAGAAATGATAAGGCTTCACGCAATAGAAAGTCAATGGAGACGGTTGGTTTGCTTTCCCCCCGGTGGGCGTGGTTTTCAGATTATGACACGTGTCGCTCTGTCTCTATGGTACGGCCGCAAAGCTCCTTGATTATTACGCAGGAATGAGAGTATAGTTCCTAGCCATATCTGTCTAGAAAATCACAACTTTTCATTTTCCATCGGTCTTAGTACACGATGATGTAACTACAGAAGAGTCAAGTTTTAAATAGGAAAAAAGTGCCGTGTTCCTTTAAAAGAAAAAGTTTGAGTAATTCTGTTGTGTTGTCATTTTTTACATTTTTAATTAATTTTTATTTTGCTACATCAGGTTAATGAAACTAAATAAATAATTTTATATTTTATTTTATGTAAGTTAACATTTATTTATTTCAAGTAAAGAGATGTTTGTATGGTTTTAGTTAACGATAATAACACTGATACTAGTAAAATCTATATATTTAATAATATGCGTCAAATAATGTCTTTCCGGTGATGGGGCGTCCCAGACAGAAGATACAAGAGTTTAAATTAAATTAAAATCACACAGTTTGTGTAACCAGGGGGTGGAAATTGGGCGTGACTTATTTAATAAACGAGCCTGAAATACACCGGGACTCTTATTTTGAAACGGCTATGCTTTGTTATTGCATATTACAGTATAAACACTGTACAGTAAACACTCATGATTGATCATTAGTGTCGTTTGGCATAAGTGTGTGTGAGCCTGAACGCACAACAACGCCACCTTCAGTCTCTGAGACATGAAGCGTTCGCATTAATGAAATCACAGCCTTATGTTTAATAATCACATTAGGCAGTGTCGGCAATTATGTTTGTCCATCCCCACAATATAAGACACTTAAAATGATCAGTGAGACGCTTGATATAGCATTTAAGACTTTTTATGATCTTACATTTAAGAAAACGTTTTTTAATTTGCACACGTGCTCCTATTTTTAGTCGCAAATGCGAGTGAAATGGTCATCCTGAGTGGGACTTTTATTTTGACAGCGCTGAAAATGCTGGAATACTGATTGGTCAGTCAGGGCATTCCGAGGTGCATTGTTCCCTAATTCCCGGATTTATTTTGCGATATTAAGAACCTCCTGGATGTACATTATTTTTCTTTACATACTCCCTAAAATAGCATTGGGCACCAAAAAAATCAATATTGGTCGACCGCTAATATGTACGACACTCATCAGAGCTGCTCTGACCTGTCGTTGGCGATGAGGTTGAGGTCGATCCAGGACACGTACGCGCCCACCACCTCCAGACACTGGCAGGTCAGCTCGCTGTGGGTGTGCTGGTATGTCTGAAGGATCTGGAACCAGGACTCGACGAGCGCCGGGATGCACTGCTCGCGCATGCCGTCTTTAATCAGAGTGTTTCTGCGCGTCTCCTGAGGTGGCATAGAGAGAGGTGTGTTAATAGCACGACGAGAGCTGAAAGATCTCCTCATGTTTGGGCCGGTTTTACCTCTGGGCTGTGCAGGATGTCCCGATCGACCACCTCAGCATCGATGGCCATCAGCATCCGCAGGTAAACGTCCACACCGTTGGGATTCAGCCCCACCAGAGCGAGGATGTCAAAGAAGAACTTGGGCCATAAAGTCAGATACTCCATCACAAACGTCAGGGCCAAGACCTGCGCCGCCTTGTTCCTGATGAAGGGCTTCTCTGGATGCACGTTCATCAACTGGACGAACACATGCAGGCGTGTAATCATATTTCAAATGCACATGTAGTTTGATTACTCACTCATACACACGTGAACATCAATCAAAGGCCAACAGCACTGACCTGAGCCTGCAACCACTTCATCAGGGTCTCCCGGATCAGCTGCTGTTGAGCTGCGGAGAGCGACCCGTGCCTGAAAAACACACCGCGTTTATTCACACACACACACACACACAGAGCAGTGGCCACTTTAGCTGTGGCACCCGGGGAATTTAATTGTCAGAGTTTAATTGCATTCAGTGACGTTAGATTCAGTGATACCTGAATTTGATCTGGTGCTCCAAGACTTGAAAGCAGAAGAACTTCACATGATCGTCACTGGTAAAAGAACACATTCAATATTATTAAGTGAAGAATATCTGCATTATGGCATATTATATACAGGCTGATTCACCATGATTTACTGTGGTAGCGCCACATGGGATTGTGTTTTTACATTATTCATCTCAGGGTTCAACCTTTTGAGAGTGAAATTCAAGCGCTCCACACTTTCTCCAGCACTTCAAAGCTCTAAATATTATCCAATTTTAATGTTATTTTGAATGTGATGATTTGTAAAACTAAAAGTTTAAAGGTGTAGGCCACTTTGTAGCAAACAAGCACTTTTATTTTAAAAAGACGTGAAATTACCACTATAAACCAGTAGATGGCAGCATTTTATATCCGCCAAAGTTTAGATTTTTCACTGCGCGTTACGCACGTCAAACGCTCAATTCGCGCATCGCGCCGCAGAATGTCTATTCGCGTCTTTGCATTGACTTAAGCAGATGACATCCAAGCTCCATTACTGACCATATAAGGGCGCCTCCATTCCCATATATGGTTTGAGTGATCTGAACCATATATTTCCATACAATTTATGAAGTAGACATCCTATTCCGATGTCGTATGGGAAGTCTGGCAGAATTTGATATGAATTTAACCTCTAATAAAAACAACATGTATGTGCGCTTTAGCTCGCCGCCACATCACAAATGGCGAATCTGTTGTTTTCTTCTTTATATTTAAAACATTTCCAGACCTTTTTTTCCCAAAAAATTTAATGGATGTTATCTTTTGAAATCTTGGCATGAAGACAAATAGGTTTCTACCAACCTTTCTGTTCAACGCTATTACAAAATAAAGGTCTGAACGCGCCTTATGAGTATGAAAATATTCTTGTTGCAAATTGACTTTTGTTGAAAAACAGTCAGCAAATATGAAAGCTTTCAAGTGATATATAGTTTGTCAAGTTTATCTGTTTTAAAAATGTAATGGCGGTGGGCCGGTGACACTTAACAGGTTAATATATGGAAAAAAGTAGTAACACACACACACAAGCCTCACCTGTACACCCCTTTAGCCAGGGCTTCAGCGCACACCTCCCATCCATCCAGAGACTCTTTCAACTGCTCAAAATATGCCAGCGCCTGAAAGCAGAGTTTTACTTACTCAATGCAGAATGTGGGTTATGCAAAATATGTAAACAAATAGTCTGTGTAAATTAAAAAATGAAAGAGGACCTATTCTGCTTTTTCTCCACGTTCATCTGTCTATAGTGTGTGATGTTGATGTTCTTCTCTATATCAGTGTCACTAGCTGGGTTTACATCCGAACGTGAAGCAAATCTTTTCAAAGCAAATGAAAGGCGCTTCCCGAGGGTGGCCACTCCAGCGAGGCGTTATCTCTGTATTCCCGGGACATCAGTGCCATCTGAAGCCTTGTTTATACTCGCCGCAGTCGTGCGCATTGAGAGCGAGAGACATCGGAGGCGCGCGGTGAGTGGAGGCCCGCGCTGCGGAGCCAGACGAAAGCATAAACAAGGCTCGAGAGGGTGTTTTCTGTCAACAGGCTGCGCTCCAGACTAACCCCACATCACTTAGACATGGATATTTGATCATGTGAATCCAGGTTCTGTTGTTGTGGAGCTGTTCTGTATGCTGCTGTTTGCACGGTAAAATAAACGCGTGAAAAAAATTTGCCTTTTTAACGGGTCACAGACATTCGTCAATTGTATTTCTCATTTCACCCTCCGGTGCTCTTCAGTCATTTCTGACCAGAAAATGTTCGGTTTTGAAATTCTAAAAATCACACCTTCATCGTAATGATATGAAACCTGCTGACTTTTACGGCATTGGAAATGTCAATACAAAAAAAATTGAGGGCATGATTCGAGCATGCTAAGTGGTCGTAAAAAACCTTTCATGCTCTTCGGTCAAAAATGACCGACCATATGAAATGAATGGGAAAGCGGCAAAAACACACAGAATTTGTGTGTGTACAATCTACAAATCGGCCACAATGCTGGAAAAAAAGTACACAGCAGTAAAGGGGTGACACTCTAAAACATCAAGAGTGTGATACTGACACATCCACTCACACACACACACACCTATCTACCACTGTGTCTGTAATACAGTGAAATCCATTCAATAATTCAGTTATAATGCAGGAAAAGCTCACAAAAGTGAAGGGGTGATGCTCTAAAACTTCAAGACTGAAATTCTCACACACACACACGAACTGTGCACTTGGAAGCTCAGCCTTGATCCTTCACATGTTTCTGAGCATTTTTTTTTTTTTTTTTTTTTTTAAAGAAATGGGTAACAAAATGCTTCCTTGCGTTCTCTTTCTAACACAATGATTAGGTTTGACTAATCATAATGCAACACTTTAAATCACTATTTCTAACAAAAAAATGATCTAAAACTTGATAAGAAATAGTCTGAGATCGTTTAAATATATATAATGAAATGTAAAAATGTAGTAAATATGTCCAAAAACAACTAGGGAATTCACAAGCCTAGGGAAGATCAAATAATCCCACCAGATGGCACTAATCTGCCTGCACAAAAATTATTTTGAAGACCTAGTCTCTATTTTAACCTGAAATACTGCAATAATTTAAATATTTTTTTTTATAATTTTCAATGGCAAAAATAGACTATAATTATTGCATAAATATTAAAAAATACCATCAAATCATCTCAAAATACAAAAGAAAAAATATTATTGAAGAAAAATAAATTACATTGGTTTTACTGGGGTGGAGGAAATTTTTAGGTGTCCGGTCACTTCTGACCGGGAAGATAACCAAAGGAACCTGTAGCCTGTAGCCTTACTATATGAGGACATGAACGCATGAACTTCATCTCCAGAGCCGCTCTCATGAGCATTTACCGGAAAAACTACCGTCATAAACACAGAAACTCAAAGCTCTTCTGGGCAACCCGTCAAAATAAAGGTTTGGTTTAACTTGACTCAATGTAATAACTAATAATACATTACCAAAACTATTTTTTTAAAGGAATAATGACAATTTGTTTGACAAAAAGGTTTAATTTAATCTGATTAAAAGATAAATGAACCCTTATGTGATGTTGGGGACATTTTCGTCCACTATGGGGTGCTGTTGAGTCTTAATTTGGCCACAACTTTCGCTGTGTTTCAGCAAATGGAATGATTTTTGGTGACAAATCTTATTTTGACAAACTCAACGATACACTGTGGGCAAATTCACTGCCCTTCCGTTATGTCCGGGATAAAAACATCCACTAAATTAAACTGCTGTAAAGATGTATCAGATTTTTTTTTTTTTTTTGCATAAATCTATTAATCAACCTCAGTCCTGATCAAAACTACTAAATGTTTTTTTTTTAAAATCCAGGATTTTTACTCTTTAATTGCCAATGATTTTCAAAAACTGATTTGGGAAAAAAACAACAACACAAAATTACTTATTTTCAATATAAAAAATGAGTGTGCACTGGATATTTTTTGCCCTTTTATCAGTCTTGAACATGTCAAAGATTAGCAACAACATTGGCTTTGATGCATTGTTAGTTTTTGTGCAGCATCAGATTATTTAATTTGTACTGTTCGTGGCAGATTTTGCCCCATTGACTTCCATTATAACCACATTTTTTGATTGCAAAGCCATGACAGCATATAATCATGCATTCTTGATTGTTGGTGGTTTTCCCTGTTGGGAAGAGGTCAAATGTGTAATTTTTAATGTTGATCACCAGGTGGCACCATTAACCCTTTAGATAGGCCTGTGCAATAAACGCTTTTATATGGAGTATAACAGCATATAAATGAGGGAGAAAACATTACAATCTGATGCTGCACAAAAACTAACAATGCATTAAAGCCAGTGTTGTTACTGATCTTTCACATGCCCAAGACTGTGATGAGAGGTAAAAAAATATCCAGTCCATACTCATGTGAACATGGCAATTAAAGACTAAAAATCAGGGATTTTTTTTTTTAAACATTTAGTAGTTTTGATAGTAGTCTATGCAACAAAAATGTGAAGAAAAAAAATGTCTCTGATACATTTTTACAGCGGTTTAATTTAGTGAATGTTTTCATCCTGAACATAACGAAAGGGGAGTGGATTTGAACAATACACAAGGGTTAAATTAATGTTTTATGTCTTCATTTGATTATGTGACAAGATGAGTGACACTGAGCCAAACATGACTACATTTAAAGAGGCAGAAGTGGGAAATGAAGAGTCGTTTGGGAGCTGAAAGCTTTTTTGCGAATGAAGGGATTTTGTTTATAAATGTGGCGTTTCCGATAACTCGTTTGTGATGCGTTACTTCAAAATGCGCATAGCAACAGGGTGATGGAAACATAGCTACTGTTTCTGAACTCCTGGAACATGTCACAATATTCCTCATTATAATAATTCATACGCAGAATAAAGGGGCGGGGTTGAGTTAGTTAGTCGTGTGTTTAAACTGCCGGTTATGGTAATGGACGGGACATTTACCAAACACCAATCGCAACACACTGCTCCAGCCAACCAAATTAGAGCACAGTGTGCTTTTCAGAAGGAGGGGCTTCATAGAGACAGGAACTAAACAGAGCGTTACTGACAGACTGGGAAGAGAGGAGCCGCAACAATGGAGAATATGAGGAATAATCAACATTCAAGCAGGAAAACCTGCTCTAGTAGAGCCTGAAAACAGAATAGATCCCCTTTGTGTTCACTGAAAGGCCACAGGCTGGCCTGATGTGTTCTGCTCTCACCCTCTGCCTGTAACAGGCATCAGCGTTAGGGTTCAGTCCCATGAGGGCCTGCTCGTCCATGATGGCAGGTAACGCCGACTCGCAGGCCATATGTGGGTTAGCTGCTGTCCTTGGTCAGTTTATTCCCAATCTCCGCACAGGACACACACATCTGAGTGAGAGAGAGACATACACAAACATGAGTCATACGGAAATATCTTACAGTACACACAACACAAAGATGTGTACAGGGTGACCAATGACTGATGTAAATGTTGAAATATACAACACAACACTCATTTTATACAATATTTACTCAATCAACAAAAAAATGAAAAGAGAGCAAGTTAACAATTTTGTTTATCAAGTAAGTGAACAGTTTGAGACCACTTTGATCAAAAAGGTCAGATTTAAGGCACAATATGTACTTTTTCATGTCAAAAAGGCGTGTCTTGACTCTTGATTGGGCGGAGCTTTTATTCTGTCAGACGAGCACTTCCGCTTGTGTGTGTGTGTGTGGTAACGCAGCGCTGTTTTATCATATCACACACATCTGAGTGTGTTAAAGTGATGTTATAATGCTACTCTGTGCGTCCGCTCGGCGCTACTATGAGACGCTTGTTCACACTGCAGTGAGCGAGATCATATCAGGCATGGTAAAACATGGTACTCGCGGTAAATCAAGAACACCAGATCTAAACAATAAGACGAACTGTGTTGAGCTGGAGAACCATGATTAGTTTCTGTCCATGAATGATCCAAACAGTTGCTCACCGTCTAATAAAACACATCAGATATTAAAGCGGCTTTGTGTTTCCATGGTTACTAGAAAATAAAACCGGAGGGTAACGCGGGTATGATGTCATTAATAGGCGACGCACACACACAGTCCGTGTCCTGGATAAAATTGATGATTTCTCTGGATTTAAACATTCTTAGAAACATTTGGGATAATGCACACAAGTCAACAAAATATATAACACTGCTCTAGTGGATAATGGATATTTTAATCCTAAAATCTTACACATTGTGCCTTTAATGATAAAAACTAATTTTTGCTCAATTTAAGTGAATTTACTAAATCAGAGTTTAAAAAGAAAATCTGCATACATTTTACTTTTCAATGTGATGTTATAATAAGTTTCATTATATGAACATGATCACACTCACATGAATGCTGTGTTGACAAAATTAGATAATATTGAATTAAAATAAAAGGAGCGCAAACAAAGAGCTATTCGATTTTGCAATTTAACGTCAATATTTATTAAAAAATAATAAATAAATGACCTCATCAGAACAACAACAGATAAATGACCAAACACACACACACACACGCTGAATCAGCACTTTCTCCTTCATTCCCCCTTTAACTGTGCAGTTTCACAAAAGTACCCAAATATAATATGTTATGGTTTTAGGACGTGGTACCAAGATATTTTGACATATATACCATACTCTTGGATTGTAAATGCCGTCCATCATCTGACAGAACCTAAATAACTACATTTTCTGATGCAACACGGGCCCAATAGTGAGTTTAATCAAAGCCATATGATCCACTAACGCAAAGCACTATTCGATTTTCACCATACAATTACCTCAGATATTATTATTTATTATTTTTCTTGTATAATCAAAACAACACTTTCAGCGCGCTCGCGCTGCTAACCGACAAGCGTGTCACGCGCGTGCAGAATCTCAGCGAACGTGGCGTGACAGACTGAGAAAACTCGTCGAAATAACGACAAACCCCCGTTAAACAGCCAAACTGACGCGCGTGTGTGGCGTTAAACCACCCGCGTGCGTAGTTTAGTGAGTTATCGGCTTAATTGGCGGATAAGATTGTTGTGAATGTGATGATGACAGACGGCTCGCGAACCAGCACTATCCGCGCGCGCGCTGTCAGACAAAAGACTCGCGCGTAACTTTCATCTGAATGAATAAAACACGCCGCGACAGTGTAAACGTATGGATTTGGTTATGGTTACCGCACCTTACCGTGAACTTTACCGCTCCATCATCATCCGCCCCGCTCAAGTGACTCAGTGCGCATGCAACAGATTCAACAGCGGCGTGTCGGGCCGAGCGGATGTGCCGGGCACGAGGACAGGAAGAACTTCCGCACGCAAACGTGTGCGCGCACGCACGCTTTACGTGTATAAATGAGGACGTATCATTTTATTTTATTAAAAGCTTTATATAACGAATGAACAATAAAATAATAAATATATATAATTAAAATAAAGGAAAATTATATTAAATTATATTAAACCTTTATTATATTAAAACGAGTAAATAAATAAAAATGAAATAACAGTAAATAACTAAGTAAATATATAATACATCTAAGAGTAGGCCTACAGTACTATAACGACTAGAGAAAAGAAGTGTATATTTAATGTATAAATTGAGTCTTTATAGAATAAACAATATAAATGCCGTTTTAATTTTGGGACGGCGTTCCCTCGCACGAGGACGATAATGTTCCCTGCGCTAGATAATAAACCTGTTATTAAAAAAATTATTAATAATGATAAAAAATGTGTTAATTTCTTTCCACTAGAGGCCACTGTTCACCAACTAACGGACGCGACCGCTACATTCACAGGTGTTAGTGACAGCCGAACTAACGTGGAATACAACAGAGATACACCTTTGTGCCTTTTGTTTACCCCTAAAGGGTGTATATTATTACCTTAAAGGTGCATATTAGCTACCTTTTGAAAGGGTACCATCCCAATGACAGTTTCTGTACTTTTTATTACCTGGGAGTAAAGACTCACTGAAATCGATGCGTTCAAACCGGAAGTAGAATGGATCATCATCTCGCGCTCTTTTTTTATTTATTATTAGGCTATTTTTATTTTTTTGTTGTTGTTGCGATTTTTACCGTTATTTTTACAGGACAGGTGGTGGGATTGACAGCCTCAAATAAAAAATATATATATCCCAGAAGAGAAAGACTTATTTATCTGCTAAAAATATATTTTTTTAAGGTCAAGAAACAGACTAAAAGGCAATATTTTGATTTCATTGGGTCAATACCATTTTTATTATTCACACAATTCACACAGCAGGTATTTCAATGTTAATAGGTTCGTGTTAGGAGGTATTTTCTTAATATTAAATTAGAGCAACAGTCAGACGTTTCTGAACGACTTTAAAGGGATAGCTCACCCAAAAGTGAAAGTTAGCCCATTATTTACTCACCCTCAAGTCATCTTAGGTGTATATGACATTCTTCTTTCAAACGAACACAATCTGATCACTTTTATGATGGTTGGATGCACTTTTATGATGGATGGATGCACTTTTATGATGGATGGATGCACTTTTATAATGGATAGATGCACTTTTATAATGGATAGATGCACTTTTATGATGGATGGATGCACTTTATGATGGATGGATGCACTTTATGATGGATGGATGCACTTTTATGATGGATGGATGCACTTTTATGATGGATGGATGCACTTTTATGATGATAGATGCACTTTTATGATGGATAGATGCACTTTTATGATGGATGGATGCACTTTTATGATAGATAGATGCACTTTTATGATGGATGGATGCACTTTTATGATGATAGATGCACTTTTATGATAATAGATGAACTTTTATGATGGATAGATGCACTTTTATGATGAATGGATGCACTTTTATGATGACTTTTATTGACTTCATTCACTGCCATTATAAAGCTTGGAAGAGCCAGGACATGTTTTAATATAACTCTGATTGTGTTCGTCTGAAAGAAGAATGTCATACACACCTCGGATGAGCTGAGGGAGAGTAAATCATGGGGTCATTTTCATTTTTGGGTGAACTATTCCTTTAACTGCTCTGAAAATCGCATTCGCTCTCTTTGTTATTAAAAGATTTGAAGGTGGAACTGAGACCCAAGGCCCGTTTTTCCCCTCTCTGTCGGCGGCCGGCCCGTTAGTGTTTGTTTAAACGGAAAGCTTTTTCATCACAATCCGTGGAGCCGTGTTGAAAAGCAATCGGCTCACACACACTTCCTCATTTCTGCCTCACAGGGTGTGTGAGATGGCGGCGCGCAGGTACAGAGCCGCTGGCTCGGCAGGAAATCCTCTGAACCAATAATCCTGGGTAATTTTCGTGGCTCGGCAGCAGACGCCCATCTAAATTGTACAGATGTTTCCCACGCTTGCGGCCCGATTGATTTCCCTGCTGGAGGAGGTAATTGTCCGATCCAGTTTGCTCGGACAGCGCAAAAACTCCGGTATACCGACTTGAGTCATGATTTCTTCTTCATGAGAACAAACCGCAGCCAGTGCGGCCGATGAAATTACTGTGAAAATCAGCCTTTGGTTCGCGCAGTAATTAGGTCAATTAAATTACACACATCGTCCCCCGAAGACGCAAAAAAAGCACGTCCATTCTTTACACTCTGAAGTGTAGAGTTTAAGTGTGTTTGACGATATGCTTTCTTTCCCGCAGAGCATCAAAGAAACACTCAGACTTTCCAGCATTACGGCTTCATTCTGTCCGTCTTGTTCCCACACGCTGATAGAGTTTTACAGGTGGGGTTTCATTCCCGTATGATTATTTATCCTGCTTTTCCTCCCGGAGGATTGTGGTGGCTCCACAGAAGTCCTGCCAGCTCTGAAATAACGTCCGAGGCCTCTGTGTCGTCTCTGACCCGCCTGTCACAACAGGTGATTATTCGCCTGAAAGGCTTTGTGCACTGGATTCTGTTTCTGAGACATTGGAAATGCTCAGAAGAATTAAAATCTTTTTATAACACAATTCTGACTTATTCTCAAAATTGGATTCCTGGACTTTTGGCCATCATAAAGTCTAGTAAATCAAACTCTTTTTTTGTGTAGTCATGATAGGGTGATGTAAAACATTTGAAAAAATATATATATTCTGGTCAAGCTCGGGTAAATAAATGTAACCATTTATTAAACAAACTAAATGAAATGGAAGATCAAAAATGTCCACCCTGTTAGGGACAGATACAAATCTGTCCAAAAGGCATTTCTGTTTACTTTTTAAAGTACTACATTACTGGTACATTTTTATTGTCAGATTGTATGAAATGACTGTAACTTCTTAACAGGGTGGACAAGTGGTATAAAGCACCTATCGCTCACGTACAACCAGTTACAATTTTTGAAAGAGCCACAGCCACCAGGGAATACCGTTTCCATGAAAGGCTGTACATGGTCTCAACAATGCTTAGGTAGGTGGTACGTGTCAAAGTAACATCCACATGGATGGCAGGACCCAAGGTTTCCCAGCAGAACATTGCCCAAAGCATCACACTGCCTCCGCCGGCTTGCCTTCTTCCCATAGTGCATCCTGGTGCCATGTGTTCCCCAGGTAAGCCACGCACACGCACCCGGCCATCCACGTGATGTAAAAGAACACGTGATTCCTCAGACCAGGCCACCTTCTTCCATTGCTCCGTGGTCCAGTTCTGATGCTCACGTGCCACTGTTGGTGCTTTCGGCGGTGGACAGGGGTCAGCATGGGCACCCTGACTGGTCAGCGGCTATGCAGCCCCATACACAACAAACTGAGATGCTCTGTGTATTCTGACACCTTTCTATCAGAACCAGCATTAACTTATGGAGCAATTTGAGCTCCAGTAGCTCGTCTGTTTGTTTGGACCACACGGGCCAGCCTTCGCTCCCCACGTGCATCAATGAGCCTTGGCCGCCCATGACCCTGTCTCCGGTTCTCCACTGTTCCTTCCTTGGAGCACTTTTGATAGATCCTGACCACTGCAGACCGGGAACACCCCACAAGAGCTGCAGTTTTGGAGATGCTCTGACCCAGTCGTCTAGCCATCACAATTTGGCCCTTCCTCGCTCAAATCCTTACGCTTGCCCATTTTTCCTGCTTCTAACACATCAACTTTGAGGACAAAATGTTCACTTGCTGCCTAATATATCCCACCCACTAACAGGTGATGAAGAGATCATCAGTGTTATTCACTTCACCTGATCAGTGTATATCTCTTTATAACTCACAATTCAAAGTTTATATCGCTAAGAAAAAAGTCTGAGCTGTGAGTTTTAAACTCAGAATTGCAATTAGTTTTCTCATCTAAAAACATGAGACCTTTAATCTCCATTTGTATTTTGCTGAATGCAACAGTGAATCATCTTGTGATAGTCTGATTGGTTTTCTGGAGCAGATATGATTTCTTGTAAGCATCAGTCGAGTGTGTGTGTGTGTGTGTGTGTGTGTTAAACTCGTCGGATCTGATGGGGGTCACTTTACAGTATGCCGACTTCATGCTGACAGATCTGTTATCCTGAAATGATCCCAAGATGAGTGAATAGTTCTTGTAGCCTGTAAAAGTTGCTGCTGGAAACTGGGAAAAACGACTAAATCCCAGCAGTTCTGCTGATCTCAGCTTTCATTAACTGCTTGTGTGACTCTCATCAAAGGCAAACAAATAAATGTCAGAGAATTTGAATTAATTCCCAGCATGCCAAGTGCCAAAGACCCCCCTCTGCCATGGAAAACTTGAACGTTAATGCCTGAATGTTTTGGTGTCTTGGAGAGAGAGCGACCTGGGCAACGTTCCTCTGATATTTCTAATGCATATAACTCGAATACAGCTAGAGTTTTAATTATCACATGAGAAAACAAGACATGTCTTCCGTATGCAAAAGCCTAAACTCAGTAAATTGGCTTCTACAGACAGTTTTCTCATGGCAGAGCAGCATTTTTAAGAGAATCTCGCTGAGCAAGTTAGTTAAAGTAGAACTGTTGACATGTTTATAGCGGCTACCTGAAAAATAACACATCTGGTTTAACGGTACAAACATTTGAAGGAAACTCTATCGCCCCCTCGAGTCCTGAGGTTTGCTGCCACCACAGTAGCACAAGAACACATTAAGTGCGTCTCGCCGGACTGCCAAGAGCTCGCGGAAAGTGTTTCTGGCCTTAATCTGCGATTTGTGTTTCCACACAAGACTTTTGACAACTGTAGTTCCAGGCCATGCCGAAGGACTCCAGTTCAAACGCTGTCCGTTCATTACGGCCCCATCTCCAGAAGCTTTTTCCACACTTTTCCCCCTGTGGAATATTTTTCCCGTCTGCACAGGAGCAACATCAGAAGTACAGGGACGAGAGAAAGAGAGTCACACACTCGGCTGAAGCTTTCCTTGTTCTGTCACACACTCTCTGAACCTAAGATACACACACACACACTCACTCACTCTCTCTCTCTGAGCTTGATATACAGACAATTAAATACACACACACACTGAACCTGAGATACACACAATCAAACACACACACACTCTCTCTCTCTCTCTGAACCTGAGATACACACACACACACACACAGACACACACACTCTGAACCTGAGATACACACAATCAAACACACACACTCTCTCTCTCTCTCTCTCTCTCTCTGAACCTGAGATACACACACACACACACACACACACACACACTCTGAACCTGAGATACACACAATCAAACACACACACACTCTCTCTCTCTCTGAACCTGAGATACACACACACACAGACACACACACTCTGAACCTGAGATACACACAATCAAACACACACACACACACACACACACTCTGAACCTGAGATACACACAATCAAACACACACACTCTCTCTCTCTCTCTCTCTCTCTGAACCTGAGATACACACACACACACAGACACACACACTCTGAACCTGAGATACACACAATCAAACACACACACACACACACACACTCTGAACCTGAGATACACACAATCAAACACACACACACACACACTCTGAACCTGAGATACACACAATCAAACACACACACACACACTCTGAACCTGAGATACACACAATCAAACACACACTCTCTCTCTCTCTCTGAACCTGAGATACACACACACACACACACACACACACACAGACACACACACTCTAAACCTGATACACACAATCAAACACACACACACTCTGAACCTGAGATACACACAATCAAACACACACACACACACACACTCTCTCTCTGAACCTAAAATATACAAAATCAAATACACACACACACACACACACACTGAACCTGAGATATACACAATCAAATAAACACACACACACACACACACACACACTCTGAACCTGAGATACACACAATCAAACACACACACACTCTCTCTCTCTCTGAACCTGAGATACACACACACACAGACACACACACTCTGAACCTGAGATACACACAATCAAACACACACACACACACACACACTCTGAACCTGAGATACACACAATCAAACACACACACTCTCTCTCTCTCTCTCTCTCTCTGAACCTGAGATACACACACACACACAGACACACACACTCTGAACCTGAGATACACACAATCAAACACACACACACACACACACACTCTGAACCTGAGATACACACAATCAAACACACACACACACACACTCTGAACCTGAGATACACACAATCAAACACACACACACACACTCTGAACCTGAGATACACACAATCAAACACACACTCTCTCTCTCTCTCTGAACAGAGATACACACACACACACACACACACACACACAGACACACACACTCTAAACCTGATACACACAATCAAACACACACACACTCTGAACCTGAGATACACACAATCAAACACACACACACACACACACTCTCTCTCTGAACCTAAAATATACAAAATCAAATACACACACACACACACACACACTGAACCTGAGATATACACAATCAAATAAACACACACACACACACTCTTTCTCTCTCTCTGAACCTGAGATACACACAATCAAATACCACACACACACACACACACACTCTCTCTCTCTCTATCTCTCTGAGCCTGATACACAGACAATTAAACACACACACACACACACTCTGAACTTGAGATACACACAATCAAATACACACACTCTCTCTCTCTCTGAACCTGATACACACAATTCAATACACACATGCACACACACTCTCTCTCTCTCTGAACCTGAGATACACAATCAAATACACACACACACACACTCTCTCTCTCTCTGAACCTAAAATATACAAAATCAAATACACACACACACACACTCTGAACCTGATACACACAATTCAATACACACATGCACACACACAATCAAACACACACACACTCTCTCTGAACCTGAGATATACACAATCAAATACACACACACACACACTCTGAACCTGAGATATACACAATCAAATACACACACACACACTCTTTCTCTCTCTGAACCTGAGATACACACAATCAAATACCACACACACACACACACACTCACTCTCTCTCTCTCTCTGAGCCTGATACACAGACAATTAAACACACACACACACACACACTGAACTTGAGATACACACAATCAAATACACACACTCACTCTCTCTCTCTCTGAACCTGATACACACAATTCAATACACACATGCACACACACTCTCTCTCTCTCTGAACCTGAGATACACACAATCAAACACACACACACACACACACACACACTCTGAACCTGAGATATACACAATCAAATACACACACACACTCTGAACCTGAGATACACACAATCAAATACACACACACACACACACTCTCTCTCTCTGAACCTGAGATACACACAATCAAATACACACACATACACACTCTCTCTCTCTCTGAACCTGAGATATACACAATCAAATACACACACACACACACTCTCTCTCTCTCTCTGAACCTGATACACACAATTCAATACACACATGCGCACACTCTCTCTCTCTCTCTGAGCCTGATACACAGACAATTAAATACACACACACACACACACACACACTGAACCTGAGATACACACACACACACTCTCTCTCTGAACTTGATATATACACAATCAAATACACACACACACTCTGAACCTGAGATACACACAATCAAATATACACACACACACACACACTCTCTCTCTCTCTCTCTCTGAACCTGAGATACACACAATCAAATACACACACACATACACACACTCTCTGTCTCTGAACCTGAGATATACACAATCAAATACACACACACACACCCACACACACTCTCTCTCTCTCTCTGAACCTGATACACACAATTCAATACACACATGCGCACACACTCTCTCTCTCTCTCTGAGCCTGATACACAGACAATTAAATACACACACACACACACACACACACTGAACCTGAGATACACACACACACACACACACTCTCTCTCTGAACTTGATATATACACAATCAAATACACACACACACTCTGAACCTGAGATACACACAATCAAATATATACACACACACACACACTCTCTCTCTCTCTCTCTCTCTGAACCTGAGATACACACAATCAAATACACACACACATACACACACTCTCTGTCTCTGAACCTGAGATATACACAATCAAATACACACACACACACCCACACACTCTCTCTCTCTCTCTGAACCTGATACATACAATTCAATACACACACACTCTCTCTCTCTGAACCTGAGATATACACAATCAAATACACACACACACACACACACACACACACACACTGAACTTGAGATACACACAATCAAATACACACACTCTCTCTCTGAAACTGATACACACAATTCAATAAACACATGCACACACACACACTCTCTCTCTCTCTGAACCTGAGATATACACAATCAAATACACACATGGACACACACACACACACACACTCTTTCTCTCTCTCTGAACCTGAGATACACACAATCAAATACCACACACACACACACACACACACATATATACACACACAGAAGTCCGGACACTGCAGGAAAAGTCAGATGTTTAATTCATTCAGTACAGGGTTTTTTTTTCTCTCAGTGCAAAACAACAAGAGTTATTCTATAACGTGTGCTGGTCGGTGTGTGGTTGTGATCTCAGCTGGAGCCGAAAGGAGGCGCTCTCTCTCTCTCTCTCTCTACTCGAGCACAGGCTGATGTGAGGGTGGATGATGTGGGGCTCGTCCAGGTCAGCAGGAAAGAAACCCAAAATAAACACATACAAAAGCCCGTCTCCAAACCCTAGTGAGCTGCTTCGTCACTTAAGTGGCTGATCTGGAATGCTCTGCACAGAGACTATTGACAAGCTAAACAACATAAAATAAATGTACAAATATGGGGTGCTTAATGCATAAATTACATTTCTCTCATCTCATTTCAGTCATCTTCACTCACATATTAAGGCCTAAATGTAAGATTATGTATTTGAATTGCATATTAGCGATGCACCGATGTGACAATTTTGGCTGATACCGATAACCGATAATTCTTTATATTTAAAAGCCGATAACCGATATATTGGACGATAATCCAAATTTTTACATAATTTTCGAGAGCCTGATTAAAGCCGATAACCGATATATTGGCCGATAAATCAGAATCCACATTTTTTTATATAATTTTTGAGAGCCTGATTAAAGCCGATAACCGATATATTGGCCGATAAATCAGAATCCACATTTTTATATAATTTTTGAGTGCCTGATTAAAGCTGATAACCGATATATTGGCCGATAAATCAGAATCTACATTTTTATATAATTTTTGAGTGCCTGATTAAAGCTGATAACCGATATATTTGCAGATAAATCAGAATCCAAATTTGTATATAATTTTTGAGTGCCTGATTAAAGCTGATAACCGATATATTTGCAGATAAATCAGAATCCACATTTTTATATAATTTTTGAGTGCCTGATTAAAGCTGATAACCGATATATTTGCCGATAAATCAGAATCCAAATTTGTATATAATTTTTGAGTGCCTGATTAAAGCTGATAACCGATATATTGGCCGATAAATCAGAATCCACATTTTTATATAATTTTTGAGTGCCTGATTAAAGCTGATAACCGATATATTTGCAGATAAATCTGAATCCACATTTTTATATAATTTTTGAGAGCCTGATTAAAGCCGATAACCGATATATTGGCCAATAAATCAGAATAAGTCTATGCTGTCTAAGTAGGGAGCTCACTAGGTTTTAGAACAGACGCACAGAATCATGGATGCTAAAGCTATTGAACATACAATGAAACAGAGAGGTGGCCATGACTAAAGTCTTCTTCATTCAACTGAACCACAAAATACGTCCATTAACAAAATGACTTGTATATATTTCTATATTTATATATCTAAAGTGCATTATAGTACAAAAATATAGAAGGTCAGCAGCACCTTGATACCTTTACAAAATAAATACACCATTCAAACAAAATAAATTACAGGAATTCTGACACCGTAATAGAGGCATAGTCCTAAAAATAAAGAATAAAAAGAAAAACGAAAAAAGAAACAAAGCAAAGTATTCACAAGGATCCAAATCTGTAGCTCCGTGGAGCCGTAATAATGCTTTAGCAGTATCGTTATTTGTCATTGTCACTGAGAATATTTACAGACAATAAATATTTTCCTCTCACTTTTACAGCGGACGGTAACATGAGCATTTACGTGTCCATTTCAAAAGTCCTCACGGATCTGAAAGAGAAAAGGCAAAACTGTTACCTTTCAAAAACATTTTAGATTTTTATAGTGAAATAAATAATGTAGTTAAAGGGATAGTTCACCCAAAAATGAAAAAACCCTGTCATCATTTAGTCCCGCTCAAGTTGTTCCAAACCTGTTTAAATGTCTTTGTTCTGCTGATCACAAAGGAAGATATTTGGAAGAATGTTTGTAACCAAGCAGAACTCGGCAGCCATTGACTAACATAGTGGGGAAAAAATACTATGGTAATCAATGGCTGCCGAAATTCTTCCTTTGTGTTCAGCAGAAGAAAAAAACTTGAAGAACAACTTGAGGGTGAGTAAATGATGACAGAGTTTTCATTTTTGGGGTAGCTGTCCCTTTAAGTATCTTGTAGCGTAACGCACCGTTGTCAAAGACTGACAGTGTTTTAGTGCAGCGCCACCTGCTGGCCCACATACGGCCGCCACTCCAGGTGGAAGCCGCTGCCGAACTCTTCTAGCGGCGACCGGCCCAGTGAACGAGCCCTCCTCTTCCTCTTCTCCCCCTCCCTCCTCTTCCCCGCACGTCCTTTCTTCTTCCTCTTGCCGATGGCCTTCATCGTGCTCTCTTTGTATGTTTGCGACTTGTTGGTTTCCTGCGGAAGATTGGTGCCCTCCTCGTCCTCCAGACGGAAGCTGATGGGCAGATTTTTGGTGCCGCCGACGGGTTTGGGATGGGCGGTGCCCGTTCCTATGGAGACGCCGGCACCCATTGGCATGGCGACGGTGAAGCCGCCTCCCCCTCCGCTGCTGATGCCGACACCGCCCCGCGACTGCTGAGCCTCGCGGATCTCGGCCGTGTGAACCACATGAAGAAGCTCCTGCAGCCACATGCGTCTCTTAAAGTCCTGCAGCGTCCGGCCCTTATCGTGCATCAGCTGAGCGTGCGTCACTGAGCGCTTCCTGT